>JANVYC010000007.1:4720000-4725000 GCA_027406025.1 Colletotrichum musae
GAAAAGTTATTTTTTTTAAAAATAGGGTAAGTTATTTAATAGTAAAGTAGGTTTAAGTTTTATTTTTAAATAAGTATATAATATTTTACTGTATTTTATATTATAAAATACTTTTTTATTTATTTTTAAGTTTTATTTACTATAAGTATAAAAAATCTATTTTAAAGTAGTTTTTAACTTTTACTCTTAAGTAAAAGAAATTTATTGTAAAGTAGTTTTTAAATATATTTTTATATATAAAAAACTTATTTTAAAGTAACTTTTAAATTTACTTTTAAGTATAGAAAACTTACTCTAAAGTAGCTTTTAAACTTACCCTTAAGTATGGGAAACTTACTCTAAAGTACTTCCTAAACTTACTCTTAAGTATAGGAAACTTATTCTGAAGTGGCTTTTAAACTTACCCTTAAGTGTGGGAAACTTACTCTAAAGTAGCTCTTAAACTTACCCTTAAGTAGCTAAAACTTACCCTTAAGTAGCTAAAACTTACCCTAAAGTGGCTCCCAAACTTACCCTAAAGTAGCTAAAACCTACCCTGAAGTAGCTCCTAAACTTACCCTCAAGTGTAGGAAAACTTACCCTGAAGTGGCTCCTAAACTTACCCTCAAGTGCGGGAAACTTACCCTCAAGTGCGGGAAACTTACCCTGAAGTGGCTCCTAAACTTACCCTCAAGTGTGGGAAACTTACCCTGAAGTGGCTCCCAAACTTACCCTCAAGTGCGGGAAACTTACCCTGAAGTGGCTCCTAAACTTACCCTCAAGTGCGGGAAACTTACCCTGAAGTGGCTCCCAAACTTACCCTCAAGTGCGGGAAACTTACCCTGAAGTGACTCCCAAACTTACCCTCAAGTGCGGGAAACTTACCCTGAAGTGGCTCCCAAACTTACCCTCAAGTGCGGGAAACTTACCCTGAAGTGGCTCCCAAACTTACCCTCAAGTGCGGGAAACTTACCCTGAAGTGACTCCCAAACTTACCCTCAAGTGCGGGAAACTTACCCTCAAGTGCCCCAAAACCCGTCCCAGCGCGCACCCAGCAGCCGCCCGAGGCCGTTGGGTGCCATGGGGGGCATGGGGCCGGTGCCTGGGGTGGGTGCGGGCCGTCGTAAGCGTTTGCGCGTCGTGAGTCGATTTTTTTGTTTTCCCATACAAATCTTTTTTTCGGGAAATAAAAAATCGGGGGAAAATCCAGTGCGACGGATTTGGGGCCCAAAAAGCGTCGGTGGGCCTATGAGAAGGGAGCGGGCGGCGCCTACAGGCGACGCACGGGCCCAACTCCCCCCGCAACGACCGCTACGGCGGCCTGCAGCGGGGTGCGCACTGCAGTAATGCAGCGCAAAACGTCCCGTATCTTTCAGACCACTGCGTGGTGTCTCCCCGGCGATCTCTTGAGGCCTCAGTAGCCTCGGTTCAGGGGAGTTCATAGCAGTAGTCGCCCCCCACGGAGGAGGCTGCCCAGGCGGACCTCCAAACTGGGGATGCCAGGTAGGACTCTAGGGCCTCGTGCCCCTGCAGTCCGGCCGGATGGGCTCTGTGGACGACTGGCCGCTGGTCAGACCTACACTGAGCAACAGGGGAAAAACTCCCGGCGTCGGACGCTGAATAGCTGAAGCGCCGGGGCAAGTCTCTCCTCCACGGGCGCCCAAGCCACGCAACCCCCCCGGGGGCACAGCGCGGCGGACGGTGGCCCTGGGAAACTCAGACGAGGAAGGTGGAAGCCCCCGGGGCGCCGCAGGCCTAGCCAGCGGTCCGCTCCAGCGGGCGCGAGCAGCGCGAGGGTACCCCCCGAGCGCCGCGAGCAAGATCAGTGACTAAACTCTATCGGGCGCTGCCAGCAGCCCCGAGTGCCCTGACGGGCGGACGATAGTTACCTGGTTGATTCTGCCAGTAGTCATATGCTTGTCTCAAAGATTAAGCCATGCATGTCTAAGTATAAGCAATTATACAGCGAAACTGCGAATGGCTCATTATATAAGTTATCGTTTATTTGATAGTACCTTACTACTTGGATAACCGTGGTAATTCTAGAGCTAATACATGCTAAAAATCCCGACTTCGGAAGGGATGTATTTATTAGATTAAAAACCAATGCCCTTCGGGGCTCACTGGTGATTCATAATAACTTCTCGAATCGCATGGCCTTGCGCCGGCGATGGTTCATTCAAATTTCTTCCCTATCAACTTTCGATGCTAGAGTAGTGTTCTAGCATGGTTACAACGGGTAACGGAGGGTTAGGGCTCGACCCCGGAGAAGGAGCCTGAGAAACGGCTACTACATCCAAGGAAGGCAGCAGGCGCGCAAATTACCCAATCCCGACTCGGGGAGGTAGTGACGATAAATACTGATACAGGGCTCTTTTGGGTCTTGTAATTGGAATGAGTACAATTTAAATCCCTTAACGAGGAACAATTGGAGGGCAAGTCTGGTGCCAGCAGCCGCGGTAATTCCAGCTCCAATAGCGTATATTAAAGTTGTTGTGGTTAAAAAGCTCGTAGTAGAACCTTGGGCCTGGCTGGCCGGTCCGCCTCACCGCGTGCACTGGTCCGGCCGGGCCTTTCCCTCTGTGGAACCGCATGCCCTTCACTGGGTGTGCCGGGGAAACAGGACTTTTACTTTGAAAAAATTAGAGTGCTCCAGGCAGGCCTATGCTCGAATACATTAGCATGGAATAATAGAATAGGACGTGTGGTTCTATTTTGTTGGTTTCTAGGACCGCCGTAATGATTAATAGGGACAGTCGGGGGCATCAGTATTCAATTGTCAGAGGTGAAATTCTTGGATTTATTGAAGACTAACTACTGCGAAAGCATTTGCCAAGGATGTTTTCATTTATCAGGAACGAAAGTTAGGGGATCGAAGACGATCAGATACCGTCGTAGTCTTAACCATAAACTATGCCGACTAGGGATCGGACGATGTTATTTTTTGACTCGTTCGGCACCTTACGAGAAATCAAAGTGCTTGGGCTCCAGGGGGAGTATGGTCGCAAGGCTGAAACTTAAAGAAATTGACGGAAGGGCACCACCAGGGGTAAACAGTAGCCGTTTCGCTCTGCCCCAGACAGCGAGCCCGTAAAGGGTCCGGTGGGAAGCCTGATGATTCGCTAGTCACTGCTCGCAGTGGCGACACCCCCAAATTGCGGGAAACCCTCCAAGGGCAGACACTCCCAAGCACGGCTCGAAAGAGACCGTGTGGCGGCGGCGTAACGGCCGCCGGTACGGGGAAAACGTGTCTGCTTATGAGGCTACTCGCAGCCAAGCCCCTACCTGCTTCACGCACAGGGGGAAGGTCCAGAGACTCGACGGGGATGGGTGGGCGGCTCCGGCCGGCCCGCCTAAGATAGAGTCCGTACCCGCCCGAGAGGGCAGGAAGAACCCGAAAAGGGAGCCTGCGGCTTAATTTGACTCAACACGGGGAAACTCACCAGGTCCAGACACAATGAGGATTGACAGATTGAGAGCTCTTTCTTGATTTTGTGGGTGGTGGTGCATGGCCGTTCTTAGTTGGTGGAGTGATTTGTCTGCTTAATTGCGATAACGAACGAGACCTTAACCTGCTAAATAGCCCGTATTGCTTTGGCAGTACGCCGGCTTCTTAGAGGGACTATCGGCTCAAGCCGATGGAAGTTTGAGGCAATAACAGGTCTGTGATGCCCTTAGATGTTCTGGGCCGCACGCGCGTTACACTGACAGAGCCAGCGAGTACTCCCTTGGCCGGAAGGTCCGGGTAATCTTGTTAAACTCTGTCGTGCTGGGGATAGAGCATTGCAATTATTGCTCTTCAACGAGGAATCCCTAGTAAGCGCAAGTCATCAGCTTGCGTTGATTACGTCCCTGCCCTTTGTACACACCGCCCGTCGCTACTACCGATTGAATGGCTCAGTGAGGCTTTCGGACTGGCTCAGAGAGGTGGGCAACTACCACTCAGAGCCGGAAAGTTATCCAAACTCGGTCATTTAGAGGAAGTAAAAGTCGTAACAAGGTCTCCGTTGGTGAACCAGCGGAGGGATCATTATCGAGTTACCGCTCCTTATAACCCTTTGTGAACATACCTCAAACGTTGCCTCGGCGGGCAGCCGGAGCCCAGCTCCGGCGCCCGGAGCCGCCTTCTCGGCGCGCCCCACCCGCCGGCGGACCACTAAACTCTATTGCAACGACGTCTCTTCTGAGTGGTACAAGCAAATAATCAAAACTTTTAACAACGGATCTCTTGGTTCTGGCATCGATGAAGAACGCAGCGAAATGCGATAAGTAATGTGAATTGCAGAATTCAGTGAATCATCGAATCTTTGAACGCACATTGCGCCCGCCAGCATTCTGGCGGGCATGCCTGTTCGAGCGTCATTTCAACCCTCAAGCACCGCTTGGCGTTGGGGCCCTACGGCTTCCGTAGGCCCCGAAATACAGTGGCGGACCCTCCCGGAGCCTCCTTTGCGTAGTAACATACCACCTCGCACTGGGATCCGGAGGGACTCCTGCCGTAAAACCCCCCAATTTATCAAGGTTGACCTCGGATCAGGTAGGAATACCCGCTGAACTTAAGCATATCAATAAGCGGAGGAAAAGAAACCAACAGGGATTGCCTCAGTAACGGCGAGTGAAGCGGCAACAGCTCAAATTTGAAATCTGGCCCCCCGGGTCCGAGTTGTAATTTGCAGAGGATGCTTTTGGCGCGGTGCCTTCCGAGTTCCCTGGAACGGGACGCCATAGAGGGTGAGAGCCCCGTACGGTTGGACACCAAGCCTATGTAAAGCTCCTTCGACGAGTCGAGTAGTTTGGGAATGCTGCTCAAAATGGGAGGTATATTTCTTCTAAAGCTAAATACCGGCCAGAGACCGATAGCGCACAAGTAGAGTGATCGAAAGATGAAAAGCACTTTGAAAAGAGGGTTAAACAGCACGTGAAATTGTTAAAAGGGAAGCGCTTGTGACCAGACTTGCGTCCGGTGAATCACCCAGCTCTCGCGGCTGGGGCACTTTGCCGGCTCAGGCCAGCATCAGCTC
>JANVYC010000007.1:4730000-4818299 GCA_027406025.1 Colletotrichum musae
AAAGTAGCTTTTAAACTTACCCTTAAGTATGGGAAACTTACTCTAAAGTACTTCCTAAACTTACTCTTAAGTATAGGAAACTTATTCTAAAGTGGCTTTTAAACTTACCCTTAAGTGTGGGAAACTTACTCTAAAGTGGCTCTTAAACTTACCCTTAAGTAGCTAAAACTTACCCTCAAGTAGCTAAAACTTACCCTAAAGTGGCTCCCAAACTTACCCTAAAGTAGCTAAAACCTACCCTGAAGTGGCTCCTAAACTTACCCTCAAGTGTGGGAAACTTACCCTGAAGTGGCTCCTAAACTTACCCTCAAGTGCGGGAAACTTACCCTCAAGTGCGGGAAACTTACCCTGAAGTGGCTCCTAAACTTACCCTCAAGTGTGGGAAACTTACCCTGAAGTGGCTCCCAAACTTACCCTCAAGTGCGGGAAACTTACCCTGAAGTGGCTCCTAAACTTACCCTCAAGTGCGGGAAACTTACCCTGAAGTGGCTCCCAAACTTACCCTCAAGTGCGGGAAACTTACCCTGAAGTGACTCCCAAACTTACCCTCAAGTGCGGGAAACTTACCCTGAAGTGGCTCCCAAACTTACCCTCAAGTGCGGGAAACTTACCCTGAAGTGGCTCCCAAACTTACCCTCAAGTGCGGGAAACTTACCCTGAAGTGACTCCCAAACTTACCCTCAAGTGCGGGAAACTTACCCTTAAGTGCCCTAAAACCCGTCCTAGCGCGTACTTAGCAGCCGCCTAAAGCTATTAGGTACTATAGGGGGTATAGGACTAGTACTTAAAGTAAGTACAAGCTATTATAAGTGTTTATGCATTATAAGTTAATTTTTTTATTTTTCTATATAAATCTTTTTTTTAAGAAATAAAAAATCAGAAGAAAATCTAGTATAACAGATTTAGGGCCTAAAAAGTATTAGTAGGCCTATAAAAAGGGAGCGGGCAGTACTTATAAGCAACGTACGGGCTTAACTCCCCCTATAATAACTACTATAGTAGCCTATAGCGGAGTACGTACTATAGTAATATAGTATAAAACGTCCTATATCTTTTAAACTACTACATAGTATTTCCCTAGTAATTTCTTAAGGCCTTAGTAGCTTTAGTTTAGGGGAGTTTATAGTAGTAGTTGCCCCCTATAGAGGAGACTACCTAAGTAGACTTTTAAACTAGGGATACTAAGTAGGACTCTAGAGCCTTGTGCCTCTATAGTCTAGCTAGATAGGCTCTATAGACAACTAGCTACTAGTTAAACTTATACTAAGTAATAGGGGAAAAACTCCTAGTATTAAATACTAAATAGCTAAAGTGCTAAAGTAAGTCTCTCCTCTACAAGCACCCAAGCTACACAACCCCCCTAGGGGTATAGCGTAGTAGACAGTGGCCCTAAGAAACTTAAATAAGAAAGGTAGAAGTCCCTAGAGTACCACAGGCCTAGCCAGCGGTCCACTCTAGTAGGCATAAGTAGCGTAAGGGTACCCCCTAAGTACCGTAAGTAAAATTAATAACTAAACTCTATTAGGCACTACTAATAGCCCTAAGTACCCTAACAGACGGACAATAGTTACTTAGTTAATTCTACTAGTAGTTATATACTTATCTTAAAAATTAAACTATGTATATTTAAGTATAAGTAATTATATAGCAAAACTACGAATAGCTTATTATATAAGTTATTGTTTATTTAATAGTACCTTACTACTTAGATAACTATAGTAATTCTAAAACTAATATATACTAAAAATCCCAACTTTAAAAGGGATATATTTATTAAATTAAAAACTAATACCCTTTAAAGCTTACTAGTAATTTATAATAACTTCTTAAATCGCATAGCTTTACACTAGTAATAGTTTATTTAAATTTCTTCCCTATTAACTTTTAATACTAGAGTAGTGTTCTAGTATAGTTATAACGGGTAATAGAGGGTTAGGGCTTAACTCTAAAAAAGGAGCTTAAGAAATAGTTACTATATCTAAGAAAGGCAGTAGGCGCACAAATTACCTAATCCTAACTCAAAGAAGTAGTAATAATAAATACTAATATAGAGCTTTTTTAAGTTTTATAATTAAAATAAATACAATTTAAATCCCTTAATAAGGAATAATTAGAGGGTAAGTCTAGTGCTAGTAGCTACGGTAATTCTAGCTTTAATAGTATATATTAAAGTTATTATAGTTAAAAAGCTTGTAGTAGAACTTTAGGCCTAGCTAGCTAGTCTGCCTCACTACGTGCACTAGTCCAGCTGGGCCTTTCCCTCTATAGAACCGCATGCCCTTTACTAGGTATACTAGAGAAACAGAACTTTTACTTTAAAAAAATTAAAGTACTCTAAACAGACCTATACTCAAATACATTAGTATAGAATAATAGAATAAGATGTGTGGTTCTATTTTATTAGTTTTTAGGACTGCTATAATAATTAATAGGGACAGTCGGGGGCATTAGTATTTAATTATTAGAAGTGAAATTCTTAGATTTATTAAAAACTAACTACTGCAAAAGTATTTACTAAGGATATTTTTATTTATTAAGAACAAAAGTTAAGAAATTAAAAATAATTAAATACTATTATAGTCTTAACTATAAACTATACTAACTAGGGATTGGACAATGTTATTTTTTAACTCGTTTAGTACTTTATAAAAAATCAAAGTACTTAAGCTCTAGAGGGAGTATAGTCACAAAGCTAAAACTTAAAAAAATTAATAGAAGGGCACTACTAGGGGTAAATAGTAGTTGTTTTGCTTTGCTCTAAATAGTGAGTCTATAAAGGGTCTAGTAGGAAGTTTAATAATTCGCTAGTTACTACTTGTAGTAGTAACACCCCTAAATTACGGGAAACCCTCTAAGGGTAAATACTCCTAAGTACGGCTTAAAAGAGACTGTGTGGCGGCGGTGTAACAGCCGCCGGTACAGAAAAAACGTATCTACTTATAAAGCTACTCGCAGCTAAGCTCCTACTTACTTTACGTACAAAAGGAAGGTCTAGAGACTTAATAGAGATAGGTAGGCGGCTCTAGCCGGCCCACCTAAGATAGAGTCTGTACCCGCCCAAAAGGGCAGAAAGAACCCGAAAAGGGAGCCTGCGGCTTAATTTAACTTAATACAGAGAAACTCACTAGGTCTAGATACAATAAGGATTAACAGATTAAGAGCTCTTTTTTGATTTTATAGGTAGTAGTGTATAGCTGTTTTTAGTTAGTAAAGTAATTTATCTACTTAATTATAATAACGAACAAGACCTTAACCTACTAAATAGTTTATATTACTTTAGTAGTACACCAGCTTCTTAAAGGGACTATTAGCTTAAGCCGATAGAAGTTTAAGGCAATAATAGGTTTATAATACCCTTAAATATTCTAAGCCGCACGCGCGTTATACTAATAGAGCTAGTAAATACTCCTTTAACTAAAAGGTCCGGGTAATTTTATTAAACTCTATTGTACTAGGGATAAAGTATTGCAATTATTACTCTTTAATAAGGAATCCCTAGTAAGTGCAAGTTATTAGCTTATGTTAATTACGTCCCTGCCCTTTATACATACTACCCGTTGCTACTACTAATTAAATAGTTTAGTAAGGCTTTTGGACTAGCTTAAAAAAGTAAGCAACTACTACTTAGAACTAGAAAGTTATCTAAACTTAGTTATTTAAAAGAAGTAAAAGTTATAATAAAGTCTCTGTTAGTAAACTAGTAGAGGGATTATTATCGAGTTACCGCTCCTTATAATCCTTTATAAATATACCTTAAACGTTACCTTAGCAGACAGCTAGAGCCTAACTCTAGCGCCTAAAGCCGCCTTCTTAGCGCGCCCTACCCACTAGTAAACTACTAAACTCTATTATAATAACGTCTCTTTTAAGTAGTATAAGTAAATAATTAAAACTTTTAATAACGGATCTTTTAGTTTTAGTATTAATAAAGAACGTAGTAAAATATAATAAGTAATGTAAATTATAGAATTTAGTAAATTATTAAATCTTTAAATGTATATTGCGCCCACTAGTATTCTGGTGGGTATGCCTGTTTAAGCGTTATTTTAACCCTTAAATACTACTTAGCGTTAGGGCCCTACGGCTTCCGTAGGCCCCGAAATACAGTAGCAGACCCTCCTAGAGCCTCCTTTGCGTAGTAATATACTACCTTATACTAGGATCTAAAGGGACTTCTACTATAAAACCCCTTAATTTATTAAAGTTAACTTTAGATTAAGTAGAAATACCCGCTAAACTTAAGTATATTAATAAGTAAAGAAAAAGAAATTAATAGGGATTACTTTAGTAATAGCGAGTAAAGTAGTAATAGTTTAAATTTGAAATCTAGCTCTCCAGGTCTAAGTTATAATTTATAAAAGATACTTTTAGTATAGTGCCTTCTGAGTTTCTTAGAACGGGACGCTATAGAGGGTAAGAGCCCTATACAGTTAGATACTAAGTTTATATAAAGCTCTTTTAACGAGTTAAGTAGTTTAAGAATACTACTTAAAATAAGAAGTATATTTCTTTTAAAGCTAAATACTAGCTAGAGACTAATAGCGCATAAGTAGAGTGATTGAAAGATGAAAAGTACTTTAAAAAGAGAGTTAAACAGTACGTAAAATTATTAAAAGGGAAGTACTTGTGACTAGACTTGTGTCTGGTAAATTACTTAGTTCTTGCGGCTGGGGTACTTTGCCGGCTTAGGCTAGTATTAGCTTACTATTAAGGATAAAAGCTTTAGGAATATAGCTTTCTTTAGGGAGTATTATAGTCCATTATACAATACCCTTTAGCGGGCTAAGGTATACGCTCTATAAAGATACTAGTATAATAGTTATTAATAACCCGTTTTAAAATACAGACTAAAGAGTTAACTTTATGTGTAAGTGTTTAAGTATTAAACCCCTATACGTAATAAAAGTAAATGCAAGTAAAAGCTTTAGTGTATTATTAACTAATTCTAATATTCTTAGATAGATTTAAGTAAGAGTATATAGGGTTAAACTTAAAAAAAGGTAAACTATACGTGTATAGGGTAAAGCTAGAAGAAACTTTAGTAGAGGCTCGTAGCGGTTCTAATGTATAAATCGATTGTTAAATATGCGTATAGGGGCGAAAAACTAATTAAACTTTTTAGTAGTTAGTTTCTACTAAAGTTTCCCTTAGGATAGTAGTGTTAAATTTAGTTTTATAAGGTAAAGTGAATAATTAGGGACTTAGGGGCGCTATATTACCTTTATCTATTCTTAAACTTTAAATATATAAAAAGTCCTTGTTACTTAGCTAAACGTAGGCATTTGAATGTATTAATACTAGTGGGCTATTTTTAGTAAGTAGAACTAGTGATGCGGAATAAACTAAATGCAAAGTTAAGGTACTAAAGTAGACGCTTATTAAATACTATAAAAGGTATTAGTATATTTTAATAGTAGGATAGTAGCTATAGAAGTTGGAATCTACTAAAGACTATATAACAACTTACCTACTAAATATACTAGCCCTAAAAATAGATAGTGCTTAAGCGTTTTACTTATACTTTACTCTTAGTATAAAAACGATGTACTAAGGAGTAGGTAGATGTAGAGGTTAGTAATAAAGTCTAGGGCGTAAGTCCGGGTAAAACGGCCTTTAGTATAGATTTTAGTAGTAGTAGTAAATACTTTAATAAGAATTTAAAGGACTGAAGTGGGGAAAGGTTTTATATAAATAGTGGTTAGATATAGGTTAGTTAATCCTAAGCTATAGAGAAGTTTTATTTTAAAGGGGCACTTATGCCCCGTATAGTAAAAGGGAAGCTGGTTAATATTCTAGCACTTAGATATGGGTTTTGCATAGTAACGTAATTAAATGCAGAGATAATAGCGGGGGCCCTGGGTAGAGTTCTCTTTTTTTCTTAATAATCTATTACCCTAAAATTAGTTTATCTAGAGTTAGGGTTTAACGGTTGGAAGAGCTTAGTACTTCTATTAGGTCCAGTACGCTTTTAACGTTCTTTAAAAATCCGTAGGAAGGAATAATTCTTACGCTAGGTTGTACTTATAACTGCAGTAGGTCTCTAAAGTAAACAGCCTCTAGTTAATAGAATAATATAGATAAGGGAAGTTGGTAAAATAGATCCGTAACTTCGGGATAAGGATTAGCTCTAAGGGTTAAGTACGTTAGGCTTTAGGCGGACGGCTTAGGAGTAGGTTACTACTAGCTGGGCAACTAGCTGGAGGCTTCTAGTATCTAGGTTCTAACGCCCTTAGTAGGCTTTAGCCGTCTAGCGTACGTTTAATAACTAACTTAAAACTAGTATGGATAAGGGGAATTTAACTATTTAATTAAAATATAGTATTATAATAACTAGAAAGTAGTGTTAATGTAATGTAATTTCTACTTAGTACTTTAAATATTAAAGTAAAGTAATTTAACTAAGTGCGGGTAAATAGTAGGAGTAACTATAACTTAATTTAATTAACTAACAGAGCCCCCCTAGGGGTTCTAGATAAGAGGGTTATAAGAGCGGCGCTAAAGAAGCGACTACTAGTAAGGCCTTACGCTTTACGATACTATTAAATTACAGAAACATTCTAAAGCCACCTACTACTACAGCTGTTTAAAAAGGCCGGTCCCCCTGTAGTTTTTATCTACAGGGGGGGAAATAACGTAAGTAGATAGCATAATAGATAACCGTGCAGCTAAGCTTTAAGTCCCCCCCGGGGGATAAGGGTGCAGTTTAACAACTAGACGGTAGTGGGTTCCTGAGCGCCTAGTGCCCTAGGGGGCTTAAAATATAGTTTTAGGTCCGTAGAGACACAGTACCTACTAAACAGCTTTTAAAGTAGCTAAATGCCTTGTTATTTAATTAGTGACGCGTATAAATAGATTAATAAAATTCCTACTATTCCTATTTACTATTTAGTGAAACTATAGCTAAAGGAACGGACTTAGTAGAATTAGTGGGGAAAAAAGACTCTATTAAGTTTAACTCTAGTTTAATATTATAAAAAGATATAGGAGGTGTAGAATAGGTGGAAGCTTTGGCGCTGGTAAAATACTACTATTCTTATTGTTTTTTTATTTATTTAATAAAGTGGGGCTGGATTTTTGTTTAACTTTTAGTTTTAAGGTCCTTTGCGGGCTAACCCGGGTTAAAGACATTATTAAGTAGGGAGTTTAACTAGGGCGGCATATTTATTAAACTATAATGCAAGTGTCTTAAGGGGGGCTTATAGAGAATAGAAATTTCTAGTAGAACAAAAGGGTAAAAGTCCCTTTAATTTTGATTTTTAGTATAAATATAAACTATAAAAGTGTAGCCTATTAATCCTTTAGTCCCTTAAAATTTAAAGCTAGAGGTGCCAGAAAAGTTACTACAGGGATTAACTACTAGTTCTAAGCGCTGTGATGGAAAAGCGGCGTCTAGTTAGGCGCTTTCTGTATAACGCTAGGGGGTGTTACTGTTTATATAACTTAGTAGGGCCGGAAAGTTCCGGCCCCTAGCAAAACACTTAGATACAGAGAAGTCTTACTAGGTTGGTAGTAATAGGCTATAGAGTAACGCTTTATAGTAAAGTCCTTTCCGGGGCGGTTAATAACCTATTAAATAGAGATAATCCGTAGTTAACTGGGCTGCCGCGCCCCCTCCGGGGTATAGATGTTTAGCGGTTTAACACTCACTAAGGTGTTAGTAAGGGGTTCTCCTTTACTTAAAGTACAGGCTATACCTACTTAAAAGAGTATTATATTTATTAGTTGTATTAGTTAAGAAGTATAAAGTAGACTACTATAGTAGTGGCCTGTAGGTATTATAGAACTAGTTTATAGCGGTTAAGTGTTTATAGCGACGTTACTTTTTAATCCTTTAATGTCGGCTCTTTTTATTATACCGAAGCAGAATTTAGTAAGTATTAAATTATTCACCTATTAATAGGGAACGTAAGCTGGGTTTAAACTATTGTAAAATAGGTTAGTTTTACTCTACTAATAACTTTGTTATAATAGTAATTAAGCTTAGTATAAGAGGAACTACTTATTTAAATAATTGGTTTTTACGGCTGTCCGACCGGACAGTACTACAATGCTACTATTTACTAGATAATAGCTAAACACCTCTAAATTAAAATCTATACTAAAACGCAATAATACCTCCCGTACGTATAGATAGATACAAATAGGCTTCGACTTAGCGTCTTAGTAGGCGATTCCTCTACTACTCTTAAAGTAAGTAGTAGTATTTTACGAATTATAATTTTAGTATAAGCGGGGTTAAATCCTTTATAGATAACTTAAATATGCAAAAGGGTTTTATAAGTAGTAAAGTAGCTTTATTATTATAATTTACTAAGGGTAAGCTCTTTTTTACTTTAATTTTTTTATAAACTTAGTAGCTTAGTACTATAAGAACGCAAGGCGTTATAAAACATAAACTACCGCTAAGATAGAGTATAGTAACGCTAGAAAGAATAAAAAAATAGAGGAAAAGGCCCTACTAGTAAGTAGAACCCCTCTTTAAAGGGGGCGCTAATTTAAAATAACTAATACTAAAAAGCCTTTTTTAAAGTACCTTAGGTTATATAGGACTTACTACTAAGTAGTTCTTAAACTTACTCTAAAGCGTACTTAGTTATAGAAAACTTACTCTTAAGTAGTTTCTAAACTTACTCTTAAGTACAGAAAACCTACCCTAAAGTAGCTTTTAAACCTACCCTAAAGTAGCTCTTAAACCTACTCTAAAGTAGCTCCTAAATCTACCCTAAAGTAGCTCCTAAACTTACCCTAAAGTAGCTAAAACCTACCCTAAAGTAACTCTTAAACTTACTCTAAAGTAGCTAAAACTTACTCTAAAGTAACTCCTAAACTTACCCTTAAGTACGGGAAACTTACTCTAAAGTAGCTAAAACCTACTCTGAAGTAACTCCTAAACTTACTCTAAAGTAGTTAAAACTTACTTTAAAGTAACTCTTAAACTTACCTTTAAGTACGGGAAACTTACCCTAAAGTGGTTCCTAAACTTACCCTTAAGTACGGGAAACTTACCCTAAAGTAGCTCCTAAACTTACCCTAAAGTAGCTAAAACCTACCCTAAAGTGACTCTTAAACTTACCCTAAAGTAGCTAAAACTTACTTTAAAGTAACTCTTAAACTTACCCTTAAGTACGGGAAACTTACCCTAAAGTAGCTCCTAAACTTACCCTTAAGTACGGAAAACTTATTCTAAAGTAGCTTCTAAACTTACTCTAAAGTGGCTAAAACCTACTCTAAAGTGGCTCCTAAACTTACTCTAAAGTAGTTAAAACCTACTCTTAAGTACGGGAAACCTACTCTAAAGTAACTCTTAAACTTACCCTTAAGTACGGAAAACCTATTCTAAAGTAAAAAGGTATTTAATTAGAAAATAAAATTTAAGTAAAATACTAAATAGAAGAGTATAAAGTTAAAAAGAATATTTAGTTTTATAAAAAAAAAGTTATTTTTTTTAAAAATAGAGTAAATTATTTAATAGTAAAGTAGGTTTAAGTTTTATTTTTAAATAAGTATATAATATTTTACTATATTTTATATTATAAAATACTTTTTTATTTATTTTTAAGTTTTATTTATTATAAGTATAAAAAATCTATTTTAAAGTAGTTTTTAACTTTTACTTTTAAGTAAAAGAAATTTATTGTAAAGTAGTTTTTAAATATATTTTTATATATAAAAAACTTATTTTAAAGTAACTTTTAAATTTACTTTTAAATATAAAAAACTTACTTTAAAGTAGCTTTTAAACTTACTCTTAAGTATAGGAAACTTACTCTAAAGTACTTTTTAAATTTACTCTTAAGTATAGGAAACTTATTCTAAAGTAGCTTTTAAACTTACCCTTAAGTATAGGAAATTTACTCTAAAGTAGCTTTTAAACTTACCCTTAAGTAGCTAAAACTTACCCTTAAGTAGCTAAAACTTACCCTAAAGTAGCTCCTAAACTTACTCTAAAGTAGCTAAAACCTACCCTAAAGTGGCTCCTAAACTTACCCTTAAGTATAAGAAACTTACCCTAAAGTAGCTCCTAAACTTACCCTTAAGTACGGAAAACTTACCCTTAAGTATAGGAAACTTACTCTAAAGTAGCTCTTAAACTTACCCTTAAGTATAGGAAACTTACCCTAAAGTAGCTCCTAAACTTACCCTTAAGTACAGAAAACTTACTCTAAAGTAGCTCCTAAACTTATCCTTAAGTACGGGAAACTTACTCTAAAGTAGCTTTTAAACTTACCCTTAAGTATAGGAAACTTACTCTAAAGTAACTCCTAAACTTACCCTTAAGTACAGAAAACTTACCCTAAAGTAGCTCCTAAACTTACCCTTAAGTACGGAAAACTTACCCTAAAGTGGCTTTTAAACTTACCCTTAAGTATAGGAAACTTACCCTAAAGTAACTCCTAAACTTACCCTTAAGTACGGGAAACTTACCTTTAAGTATTTTAAAACCCGTTCTAACGCATACTTAGTAGCTACTTAAGGCTATTAAGTACTATAGGGGGTATAGGGCCGGTGCTTGGGGTGGGTGCGGGCTGTTATAAGTATTTGCGCGTTATAAATTAATTTTTTTATTTTTCTATATAAATCTTTTTTTTAAAAAATAAAAAATTAGGGGAAAATTTAGTACGACGGATTTAGGGCCTAAAAAGTGTTAGTAAACTTATAAAAAGGGAGTAGGCGGTGCCTATAGGCGACGTATGGGCCTAATTCCCCCTGTAATAACTGCTATAGCGGTCTATAGTGGAGTGTGTACTATAGTAATATAGTACAAAACGTTCTATATTTTTTAAACTACTATATAGTATCTTTCTAGTGATTTTTTAAGGCCTTAGTAACTTTAGTTTAAGGGAGTTTATAGTAGTAGTTGCCCCCTATAGAGGAGGCTACTTAGGTAGACTTTTAAACTAAAGATACTAAGTAGAACTCTAGGGCCTTATACCTTTATAGTTTAGTTAGATAGGCTTTATAGATAACTAGCTACTAGTTAAATTTATACTAAGTAATAGGGGAAAAACTCCCGGTATTAGATACTAAATAGCTAAAGTGCCGGGGTAAGTCTCTCCTTTATAGGCATTTAAGCTATATAACCCCCCCGGGGGTATAGCGTAGTAGACAGTGGCTCTAGGAAACTTAGACGAGAAAGGTAGAAGTCCCTGGGGTGCTGTAGGCCTAGCCAGTGGTCCGCTTTAGTAGGCGCGAGTAGTGCAAAGGTACCCCCTAAGCGCTACAAGTAAAATTAGTAACTAAACTCTATTAAGCGCTACTAGTAGCTCTAAGTACCCTAATGAGTAGATAATAGTTACTTAGTTAATTCTGCTAATAGTTATATACTTGTTTTAAAGATTAAGCTATATATATCTAAGTATAAGTAATTATACAGTAAAACTATAAATAGTTTATTATATAAGTTATTGTTTATTTAATAGTACTTTACTACTTAGATAACTGTAGTAATTCTAGAGTTAATATATACTAAAAATCCCGACTTTAGAAGGGATGTATTTATTAGATTAAAAACTAATACCCTTTAGAGCTTACTAGTAATTTATAATAACTTCTTAAATTGTATAGTCTTGTGCCGGCGATAGTTTATTTAAATTTCTTCTTTATTAACTTTTGATACTAGAGTAGTGTTTTAGTATAGTTATAACGGGTAACGGAGGGTTAGGGCTCGACCCCGGAGAAGGAGCCTAAGAAACGGCTACTATATCTAAGGAAGGCAGTAAGTGCGTAAATTACTTAATCCTAACTCAGGGAGGTAGTAACAATAAATACTAATATAGGGCTCTTTTAGGTTTTGTAATTAGAATAAGTATAATTTAAATCCTTTAATAAAGAATAATTAGAGAGTAAGTTTGGTGCTAGTAGTTGTGGTAATTCTAGTTTTAATAGTGTATATTAAAGTTGTTGTGGTTAAAAAGTTTGTAGTAGAACCTTGGGTCTAGCTGGCCGGTCCGCCTTACTGCGTGTACTGGTCTGGCTGGGCCTTTCTTTCTGTAGAACCGTATGCCCTTTACTAAGTGTGCTGGGGAAATAGGACTTTTACTTTAAAAAAATTAAAGTGCTCTAGGTAGGCCTATACTTAAATATATTAGTATAGAATAATAGAATAGAATGTATAGTTTTATTTTATTAGTTTTTAGGACTGCTATAATGATTAATAGGGATAGTTGGGGGTATTAGTATTTAATTATTAGAGGTAAAATTCTTAAATTTATTAAAAACTAACTACTACAAAAGTATTTACTAAGGATGTTTTTATTTATTAAGAACGAAAGTTAGGGGATTAAAGACAATTAAATACTATTATAGTTTTAACTATAAACTATACCGACTAGGGATTAGACGATATTATTTTTTAACTTATTTAGTACTTTATAAAAAATTAAAATACTTAAGCTCTAGGGGGAGTATAGTCGCAAGGCTGAAACTTAAAGAAATTGACGGAAGGGCACTACTAAGGGTAAATAGTAGTTGTTTTGTTCTGCTCTAGATAGTGAGTCTGTAAAGGGTCTAGTAGGAAGTTTGATAATTTGCTAGTTACTACTTATAGTAGCGACACTCCTAAATTACAGAAAACCCTTTAAAAGTAAATACTCCTAAGTATAGCTTAAAAGAGACTATGTGGCGGCGGTGTAACGGCCGCTAGTACGGGGAAAACGTATTTACTTATAAGGCTACTCATAGCTAAGCCCCTACTTACTTTACGCATAGGGGGAAGGTTTAAAGACTTAATAGGGATAGGTAGGTGGCTCTAGCTAGTCTACTTAAAATAGAGTCTGTACCTGCCTAAGAGGGTAAAAAGAACCTAAAAAGGGAGCCTATGGCTTAATTTAACTTAATATAGGGAAACTTACTAAGTTTAGATATAATAAGGATTAATAGATTAAGAGCTTTTTTTTAATTTTGTAGGTAGTAGTATATAGCCGTTCTTAGTTAGTAAAGTAATTTATTTACTTAATTGTGATAACGAACGAGACTTTAACCTGTTAAATAGTCTATATTACTTTAGTAGTACGCCGGCTTTTTAAAGGGACTATTAGCTTAAGTTAATAGAAGTTTAAGGTAATAATAGGTCTATGATGCCCTTAAATATTCTAAGCCATACGCGCGTTATACTAATAAAGCTAGTAAGTACTCCCTTAGCTAAAAGGTCTAGGTAATTTTATTAAACTCTATTATACTAGGGATAGAGTATTATAATTATTACTCTTTAATAAGGAATCCCTAGTAAGTGTAAGTTATTAGCTTGCGTTAATTACGTCCCTGCCCTTTATATATACCGCCCGTTACTACTACCGATTAAATAGCTTAGTAAGGCTTTTAGACTGGCTTAGAGAGGTGGGTAACTACTACTTAAAGCCAGAAAGTTATCTAAACTCAGTTATTTAAAAGAAGTAAAAGTTATAATAAGGTCTCTGTTAGTAAACTAGTAGAGGGATTATTATTGAGTTACTGCTCTTTATAACCCTTTATAAATATACTTTAAACGTTACTTTAGTAGGTAGCTAGAGCCTAGCTCTAGTACCTAGAGCCGCCTTTTTAGCGCGCCCCACCCGCCAGTGGACCACTAAACTCTATTGCAATAACGTCTCTTTTAAGTAGTATAAGTAAATAATTAAAACTTTTAATAACGGATTTCTTAGTTCTAGTATTAATGAAGAATGTAGTGAAATACAATAAGTAATGTGAATTATAGAATTTAGTGAATTATTGAATCTTTAAACGCATATTACGCCCACTAGTATTTTAGTAGGTATACCTGTTTGAGCGTTATTTTAACCCTTAAGTACCGCTTAGTGTTAGGGCCCTATAGCTTCTATAGGCTCTGAAATATAGTAGCGGACCCTTTTAGAGCCTTTTTTGTGTAGTAATATACTACCTTGTACTAGGATCTGGAGGAACTCTTACTATAAAACCCCTTAATTTATTAAGGTTAATTTTAGATTAAGTAGGAATACCTGCTGAACTTAAGTATATTAATAAGTGGAGGAAAAGAAACTAATAGGGATTGCTTTAGTAATGGTGAGTGAAGTAGTAATAGCTTAAATTTGAAATCTAGCCCTCTGGGTCTGAGTTGTAATTTATAAAAAATACTTTTAGCGCAGTGCCTTCTGAGTTCTTTAGAACGGAACGCTATAGAGGGTGAGAGCCCTGTATAGTTAAATACTAAGCCTATATAAAGCTTTTTTAACGAGTTAAGTAGTTTAGGAATACTGTTTAAAATGGGAGGTATATTTTTTTTAAAGTTAAATACTAGTTAGAGACTAATAGTATATAAGTAGAGTAATTAAAAGATAAAAAGTACTTTAAAAAGAGGGTTAAACAGCACGTAAAATTATTAAAAGGGAAGTGCTTGTAACTAGACTTACGTCTAGTAAATTACTTAGCTCTTATAGTTAGGGCACTTTACCAGCTCAGGCCAGTATTAACTTACTATTAAGGATAAAAGCTTTAGGAATATAGCTTTCTTTGGGGAGTGTTATAGCCTGTTGTATAATACCCTTTAGTGGGCTAAGGTATGCGCTTTATAAGGATACTAGTGTAATAGTTATTAGTGACCCGTTTTAAAATACGGACTAAGGAGTTAACCTTATGTGTAAGTGTTTAGGTATTAAACCCCTACGTGTAATGAAAGTGAATGTAGGTGAGAGCTTTGGTGTATTATTGACTGATTCTGATGTTTTTGGATAGATTTAAGTAAGAGTATATAGGGTTGGACCTGAAAGAAGGTGAACTATGTGTGTATAGGGTAAAGCTAGAGGAAACTCTGGTAGAGGCTTGTAGTGGTTCTAATGTGTAAATTAATTGTTAAATATGCGTATAGGGGCAAAAGATTAATTAAACCTTTTAGTAGCTGGTTTCTGCTAAAGTTTTTTTTAGGATAGTAGTGTTGAACTTAGTTTTATGAGGTAAAGTGAATAATTAGGGACTCGGGGGCGCTATATTGCTTTTATTTATTTTTAAACTTTAAATATATAAAAAGTCCTTATTACTTAGCTAAATATAGGTATTTAAATGTATTAATACTAGTAGGCTATTTTTAGTAAGTAGAACTAGTAATGCGGGATAAACTAAATACAAAGTTAAAGTACTAAAGTAAATACTTATTAAATATTATAAAAGGTATTAGTATATTTTAATAGTAGGACAGTAGCTATAGAAGTTAAAATCTACTAAGGACTATATAATAACTTACCTACTAAATATACTAGCCTTAAAAATAAATAGTACTTAAGCGTTTTATTTATACCTTACCCTTAGTATAAAAATAATATACTAAAGAGTAAGTAGACGTAGAGGTTAGTAACGAAGTCTAAAGTATAAGTTTAGGTAGAATAGCCTTTAGTATAGATTTTAGTAGTAGTAGTAAATACTTTAATAAAAACTTAAAGGACTAAAGTAAAGAAAGGTTCTATATAAATAGTAGTTAGATATAGGTTAGTTAATCCTAAGTTATAGAGAAGTTTTGTTTTAAAGGGGCACTTATGCTCTATATAGTAAAAGAGAAGCTAGTTAATATTCTAGTACTTAAATATAAGTTTTGTATAGTAACGCAACTAAATACAGAAATAATAGTAGGGGCCCCGGGTAGAGTTCTTTTTTTTTTTTAATAATTTATTACTTTAAAATTAGTTTATCTAGAACTAGGGTTTAACAGTTAAAAGAGCCTAGTACTTTTATTAGGTCCAGTACACTCTTAACGTCCCTTAAAAATCTACAAAAAGGAATAATTTTTATACTAAGTTATACTTATAACTATAGTAGGTCTTTAAGGTAAATAGCTTTTAGTTAATAAAATAATATAAATAAGGGAAGTTAGTAAAATAGATTTATAACTTTAAGATAAAGATTAACTTTAAGAGTTAGGTATATTAAGTTTTAGGTAGACGACTTAAGAGTAGGTTGCTACTAACTAAGTAACTAACTAAAGGCTTTTAGTATTTAAGTTCTAATACCCTTAATAGGCTTTAGCCGTTTAGCGTATATTTAATAACTAACTTAAAACTAGTACGGATAAGGGGAATTTAACTATTTAATTAAAATATAGTATTACGATAGCTAAAAAGTAGTGTTAATGTAATGTGATTTCTGCTTAGTGCTTTAAATATTAAAGTAAAGTAATTTAACTAAGTACGGGTAAACGGCGGGAGTAACTATAACTTAATTTAGTTAACTAATAGAGCCCCCCTAGGGGTTTTAGACGAGAGGGTTATAAGAGTAGTACTAAAAAAGCAACTACTAGTAAGGCCTTATACTTTATAATACTATTAAATTACAGAAATATCCTAAAGCTACTTACTACTATAGCTGTTTAAAAGGGCTAGTTCCCCTATAGTTCCTATTTATAAGGAGAGAAATAACACAAGTAAATAGCATAATGGATAACTGCGCAGCTAAGCTTTAAGTCTCCTCTGGGGGATAAGAGTATAGTTTAATAACTAGATAGTAGTAGGTTCCTGGGCGCCTAGTGCCTTAGGGGGCTTAAGATATAGTTTTGGGTCTGTGGAGATACGGTACTTACTAAATAGCTTTTAAAGTAGCTAAATGCCTTGTTATTTAATTAGTAACGCGTATGAATAAATTAACGAAATTCCTACTGTCCCTATTTACTATTTAGCGAAACTATAGTTAAGGGAACGGGCTTGGTAGAATTAGTAGGGAAAGAAGACTCTATTGAGCTTGACTCTAGTTTGATATTGTGAAAAGATATAGGAGGTGTAGAATAGGTGGGAGCTTCGGCGCTGGTGAAATACTACTACTCTTATTGTTTTTTTACTTATTTAATGAAGTGGGGCTGGATTTTTGTTTAACTTTTGGTTTTAAGGTTCTTTGTGGGTTGATCCGGGTTGAAGATATTGTTAAGTAGGGAGTTTAGCTAGGGCGGTATATTTGTTAAACTATAACGCAGGTATCCTAAGGGGGGCTTATGGAGAATAGAAATCTCTAGTAGAATAAAAGGGTAAAAGTCCCTTTGATTTTGATTTTTAGTGTGAATATAAACTATGAAAGTGTGGCTTATTAATCTTTTAGTCCCTTAAAATTTGAGGCTAGAGGTGCTAGAAAAGTTACTATAGGGATTAACTACTAGTTCTAGGTGCTGTAATGGAAAAGCGGCGTTTAGTTGGGCGCTCCTTGTATAACGCTGGGGGGCGTTGCTGTTTATGTAACTTAGTAGGGCTAGAAAGTTCTAGCCCCTAGTGAAATACCTAGATGCGGGGAAGTTTTGCTAGGTCGGTAGTAGTAGGCTGTAGAGTAATGCTTTATAGTAAAGTCCTTTTTAGGGCAGTTAATAACCTATTAAATAAAGATAATCTATAGTTAATTAGGCTACTGCGCCTCTTCTAGGGCGTGGATATTTAGCGGTTTAACACTTACTAAGGTATTAGTAAGGGGTTTTTCCTTATTTAAAGTACGGGCTACGCTTACTTAGGAGAGTACTGTGTCTACTAACTACGTTAGCTAAAAAGTATAGAGTAGACTACTGTAGTGGTAGCTTATGGGTATTATAGAACTAGCTTATAGCGGTTAAGTATTTATAGTAACGTTACTTTTTAATTCTTTAATATTAACTCTTTTTATTATACTAAAGTAGAATTCAGTAAGTGTTAGATTGTTTACTTACTAATAAAGAACGTAAACTGGGTTTAGACCGTTATGAAATAGGTTAGTTTTACTTTACTAATAACCTTATTATAATGGTAATTAAGTTTAGTACAAGAGGAACTACTTATTTAGATAATTAGTTTTTACAGCTATTTGACTGGGTAGTACTGTGATGCTACTATCTGTTAGATAATAGCTAAACGCTTTTAAGTTAAAATCTATACTAGAACGCAACAATACTTTCCGTACGTATAAATAGATACAAATAGGCTTCGGCTTAGTATCTTAGTAGGCGATTCCTCTACTACTCTTGAAGTAAGTAGTAGTATTTTACAAATTATAATTTTAGTACGAGCGGGGTTAAATCCTTTATAAACGACTTAGATATGTAAAAGGGTTCTGTAAGTAGTAGAGTAGCTTTATTATTACGATCTACTAAGGGTAAGCCCTTTTTCGCTTCGATTTCCTTATAAACTTAGTAGCTTAGTACTGCGAGAACGCGAGGCGTTGTAAAACGTGGACTACTACTAAGATAGGGTGTGGTAATACTGGGAAGAGTAGGGAGATAAAAGAGAAGGCCCTACTAGTAAGCAGAACCCCCCTCTAAGGGGGGCGCTGGCTCGAAACGGCTAACGCTAAAAAGCCTTTTTTAGAGTGCTTTAGGTTGTATGGGACTTACTACTAAGTAGTTTCTAAACTTACTCTAAAGTATACTTAGTTATAAGAAACTTACCCTTAAGTAGTTCCTAAACTTACCCTTAAGTGCGGAAAACCTACTCTAAAGTAGCTCCTAAACCTACTCTAAAGTGGCTCCTAAACCTACTCTAAAGTAGCTCTTAAACCTACTCTAAAGTAGCTTTTAAACTTACCCTAAAGTAGCTAAAACCTACTCTAAAGTAACTCCTAAACTTATTCTAAAGTAGCTAAAACTTACTCTAAAGTAACTCCTAAACTTACCCTTAAGTACGGAAAACCTACTTTAAAGTAGCTAAAACTTACTCTAAAGTGACTCCTAAACTTACTCTAAAGTAGCTAAAACTTACTCTAAAGTAACTCCTAAACTTACCCTTAAGTATAGAAAACTTACTCTAAAGTAGCTCTTAAACTTACCCTTAAGTACAGAAAACTTACTCTAAAGTAGCTCTTAAACTTACCCTAAAGTAGCTAAAACCTACCCTAAAGTAACTCTTAAACTTACTCTAAAGTAGCTAAAACTTACTCTAAAGTAACTCTTAAACTTACCCTTAAGTGCGGAAAACTTATTCTAAAGTAGCTCTTAAACTTACTCTTAAGTACGGGAAACTTACTTTAAAGTAGCTCTTAAACTTACTCTAAAGTGGCTAAAACCTACCCTAAAGTGGCTCTTAAACTTACTTTAAAGTGGCTAAAACTTACTCTTAAGTACAGGAAACCTACTCTAAAGTAACTTTTAAACTTACCCTTAAGTGCGGGAAACCTACTCTAAAGTAAAAAGGTATTTAATTGGAAAATAAAATTTAAGTAAAATACTAAATAGAGGAGTATAAAGTTAAAAAGAATATTTAGTTTTATAAAAAAAAAGTTATTTTTTTTAAAAATAGAGTAAGTTATTTAATAGTAAAGTAGGTTTAAGTTTTATTTTTAAATAAGTATATAATATTTTATTGTATTTTATATTATAAAATACTTTTTTATTTATTTTTAAGTTTTATTTACTATAAGTATAAAAAATCTATTTTAAAGTAGTTTTTAACTTTTACTTTTAAGTAAAAGAAATTTATTGTAAAGTAGTTTTTAAATATATTTTTATATATAAAAAACTTATTTTAAAGTAACTTTTAAATTTACTTTTAAGTATAGAAAACTTACTCTAAAGTAGCTTTTAAACTTACCCTTAAGTATAGGAAACTTATTCTAAAGTACTTCTTAAACTTACTCTTAAGTATAAGAAACTTATTCTAAAGTAGTTTTTAAACTTACCCTTAAGTATAGAAAACTTACTTTAAAGTAGCTTTTAAACTTACCCTTAAGTAGTTAAAACTTACCCTTAAGTAGTTAAAACTTACTCTAAAGTGGCTCCTAAACTTACTCTAAAGTAACTAAAACCTACCCTAAAGTAACTCTTAAACTTACTCTTAAGTATAGGAAACTTACCCTAAAGTAGCTTTTAAACTTACCCTTAAGTACAGAAAACTTACCCTTAAGTACAGAAAACTTACCCTAAAGTGGTTCCTAAACTTACCCTTAAGTATAGGAAACTTACTCTAAAGTAGCTCCTAAACTTACCCTTAAGTACGGGAAACTTACTCTAAAGTAGCTCCTAAACTTACCCTTAAGTATAGGAAACTTACTCTAAAGTAGCTCCTAAACTTACCCTTAAGTACAGAAAACTTACCCTAAAGTAACTCCTAAACTTACCCTTAAGTACAGAAAACTTACCCTAAAGTGGCTCCTAAACTTACCCTTAAGTACGGGAAACTTACCCTAAAGTGGCTCCTAAACTTACCCTTAAGTGCGGGAAACTTACCCTAAAGTGACTCCTAAACTTACCCTTAAGTACGGAAAACTTACCCTTAAGTGCCCTAAAACCCATCCTAGCGCGTACCTAGTAGCTACCCAAGGCTATTAAGTACTATAGGGGGTATAAAGCTAGTACCTAGGGTAGGTACGGGCCGTCGTAAGCGTTTGCGCGTTGTAAGTTAATTTTTTTATTTTCTTATATAAATCTTTTTTTTAAGAAATAAAAAATTAGAGGAAAATCTAGTATAACGGATTTAGGGCCTAAAAAGCATTAGTAGGCCTATAAAAAAGGAGTAGGCAGCGCCTATAAGTAACGCACAGGCCTAACTCCCTCTATAATAACTACTATAGCGGCCTATAGTAGAGTATATACTATAGTAATATAATATAAAACGTCCTGTATTTTTTAAACTACTGTATAGTATCTCTCTAGTAATCTTTTAAGGCTTTAGTAGCCTTAGTTTAGGGGAGTTTATAGTAGTAGTCGCCCCCTACAGAGGAGGCTATCTAAGTAGACCTTTAAATTAGAAATACTAAGTAAAACTCTAAGGCCTTGTGCCTCTACAGTCCAGCCAAATAAACTCTATAAACGACTAACCACTAGTTAAACCTATACTAAGTAATAAAAGAAAAACTCCTAGCGTTAAATACTAAATAGCTAAAGCACCGGAGTAAGTCTCTCCTCTATAAGCGCCTAAGCTACACAACCCCCCCGGGGGCACAGTACAGCAGACAGTAGCCCTAAAAAACTTAAACAAAAAAGGTAAAAGCCCCTAGGGCACTACAGGCCTAGCTAGTAGTCCACTCTAGTAGGCGTAAGTAGTATAAGGGTACCCCCTAAGTACTATAAGTAAGATTAGTAACTAAATTCTATTAGGTACTACTAGTAGCTCTAAGTACTTTAACGGACGGACAATAGTTACTTAGTTAATTCTACTAGTAGTTATATACTTATTTTAAAAATTAAGCTATGTATATCTAAGTATAAGTAATTATACAGTGAAACTACGAATAGCTTATTATATAAGTTATTGTTTATTTAATAGTACTTTACTACTTAGATAACTATAGTAATTTTAAAGCTAATATATACTAAAAATCCCGACTTTAAAAGGGATGTATTTATTAAATTAAAAACTAATGCCCTTTAGGGCTTACTAGTAATTTATAATAACTTCTTAAATCGCATAGCTTTGCGCTAGTAATAGTTTATTTAAATTTCTTTCCTATTAACTTTTAATACTAGAGTAGTGTTTTAGTATAGTTATAACGGGTAATAGAAGGTTAAGGCTTAACCCCAGAAAAAGAGCCTAAAAAACGGCTACTACATCTAAGGAAGGCAGTAGGCGCGTAAATTACCTAATCTCGACTCGGAGAGGTAGTAATAATAAATACTGATACAGGGCTCTTTTGGGTCTTATAATTAGAATGAGTATAATTTAAATCCCTTAATAAGAAATAATTAAAGGGCAAGTTTAGTGCTAGTAGCTACGGTAATTCTAGCTCTAATAGTATATATTAAAGTTATTATGGTTAAAAAGCTTGTAGTAGAACCTTGGGCCTAGCTAGCCGGTCCGCCTTACTGCGTACACTAGTCCGGCCGGGCCTTTCCTTCTGTAGAACTGCATACTTTTTACTAGGTGTACTGGGGAAATAGGACTTTTACTTTAAAAAAATTAGAGTACTCTAAATAGGCCTATACTTAAATACATTAGTATAGAATAATAGAATAGGACGTGTAGTTTTATTTTATTAGTTTTTAGAACTACTATAATAATTAATAGGGATAGTCGGGGGTATTAGTATTTAATTATTAAAAGTGAAATTCTTAGATTTATTAAAGACTAACTACTACAAAAGTATTTACTAAGGATGTTTTTATTTATTAAAAACAAAAGTTAAGGGATTAAAGACAATTAGATACTGTTGTAGTTTTAACTATAAACTATACCGACTAGGGATCGGACGATATTATTTTTTAATTCGTTTAGTACTTTACGAGAAATTAAAGTACTTAGGCTCTAGGGGGAGTATAGTTGTAAGGCTAAAACTTAAAGAAATTAATAAAAGGGTACTACTAGGGGTAAATAATAGCTGTTTTACTTTACCCTAGATAGCGAGCTTGTAAAGGGTTCGGTAGGAAGCTTAATAATTCGCTAGTTACTATTTATAGTAGTGATACCCCTAAATTGCGGGAAACCCTTTAAGGGTAAATACTCCTAAGTACGGCTTAAAAGAGACTGTATAGCAGCGGCGTAACAGCCACTAGTATGGGGAAAACGTGTCTACTTATAAGGCTACTTACAGCTAAGCCCCTACCTACTTTACGCATAGGGAGAAGGTCTAGAGACTTAACAGAGATAGGTAAGCGGCTCTAGCCGGTCCACTTAAAATAAAGTCTATACCCACTTAAGAGGGCAGAAAGAACCCGAAAAGGGAGCCTATAGCTTAATTTAACTTAATACGGGGAAACTCACTAGGTCTAGATATAATAAGGATTAATAGATTAAGAGCTCTTTTTTGATTTTGTGGGTAGTGGTGTATAGCTGTTTTTAGTTAGTAGAGTGATTTGTTTATTTAATTGCAATAACGAACAAGACTTTAACCTACTAAATAGTCCGTATTACTTTAGTAGTACACTAGCTTTTTAAAGGGACTATTAGTTTAAGTTAATAGAAGTTTAAAGTAATAATAGGTCTATGATACCTTTAAATATTCTAGGCTGTACGCGCGTTATACTAATAGAGCTAGTAAGTACTCCCTTAGCTAGAAGGTCCGGGTAATTTTATTAAACTCTGTTGTACTAGGGATAAAGTATTGCAATTATTACTCTTTAACAAGGAATCCCTAGTAAGTGTAAGTTATTAGCTTGTGTTAATTACGTTTCTGCTTTTTGTATATACCGCCCGTTACTACTACTAATTAAATAGCTTAGTAAGGCTTTTGGACTAGTTTAGAGAAGTGGGTAACTACTACTTAGAGCCGAAAAGTTATCTAAACTTAGTTATTTAGAAGAAGTAAAAGTTATAATAAGGTCTCTGTTAGTAAACTAACGGAGGGATTATTATTAAGTTACTGCTTCTTATAACCCTTTATAAATATACCTTAAACATTACCTTAGCGGGCAGCTAGAGCCCAGCTCTAGCGCCTAGAGCCGCCTTCTTAGCGCGCCCTACCTACTGGCGGACTACTAAACTCTATTATAACAACGTTTCTTTTAAGTAGTATAAGTAAATAATTAAAACTTTTAATAATAAATTTCTTAGTTCTAGTATTAATAAAGAACGTAGCGAAATGCGATAAGTAATGTAAATTATAGAATTTAGTGAATTATTAAATCTTTGAACGTATATTGCGCCCGCTAGTATTCTAGTAAGTATATCTGTTCGAGTATTATTTTAACTCTTAAGCACTACTTAGCGTTAGGGCCCTACAGCTTTTATAGACCCTGAAATATAGTAGTGGACTCTCCTAGAGTCTCTTTTATATAGTAATATACTACTTTGTACTGGGATCCAGAGGGACTCCTACTATAAAACCCCCTAATTTATTAAAGTTAACCTTAAATTAAGTAAAAATACCTACTGAACTTAAGTATATTAATAAGTAGAGAAAAAGAAACTAATAGGGATTACTTTAGTAACGGCGAGTAAAGTGGTAATAGTTTAAATTTAAAATCTAGCTCCCTAGGTCTGAGTTGTAATTTATAAAAGATACTTTTAGTGTAGTGCCTTTTGAGTTCCCTAAAACAGAACGCTATAGAGGGTAAGAGCTCCGTATAGTTAAATACCAAGTCTATATAAAGCTCCTTTAACAAGTCGAGTAGTTTAGGAATACTATTTAAAATAGGAAGTATATTTCTTCTAAAACTAAATACTAGCTAGAGACTAATAGTATATAAGTAAAGTGATTAAAAAATAAAAAGCACTTTAAAAAGAGGGTTAAACAATACGTAAAATTATTAAAAGGGAAGTGCTTATAACTAAACTTACGTCTAATAAATCACCTAGCTCTTACAGCTAGGGCACTTTACTAGCTTAAGCTAGTATTAGCTCGCCGTTAAGGACAAAAGCTTTAGGAATATAGCTCTCTTTAGGGAGTATTATAGCCCGTTATATAATACCCTTTAGCGGACTAAAGTATACGCTTTATAAAGATACTAGTATAATAGTTATTAGTAACCCGTTTTAAAACACAAACTAAAGAGTTAACTTTATATACAAGTGTTCGGGTATTAAACCCCTACGCATAATAAAAGTAAATATAAGTAAGAGCTTTAGCACATTATTAACTAATTCTGATATTTTTAAATAGATTTAAGTAAAAGTATATAGAGTTAAACCTAAAAAAAAATAAACTATACGTATATAAGGTAAAGCTAGAGGAAACTTTAGTAAAGGCTCGCAGCGGTTCTAACGTGTAAATCAATCGTTAAATATACATATAGGGGTAAAAAACTAATTAAACTTTTTAGTAACTAGTTTCTACTAAAGTTTCCCTTAGAATAGTAGTGTTAAACTTAGTTTTATAAAGTAAAGCGAATAATTAGAGACTTAGAGGCACTATATTACCTTTATCTATTCTTAAACTTTAAATATATAAAAAGCCCTTATTACTTAGCTAAACGTAGGCATTTAAATATATTAATACTAGTAGACTATTTTTAGTAAGTAAAACTAGCAATACGGAATAAACCGAACGTAAGGTTAAGGTGCTAGAGTAGATGCTTATTAAACACTACAAAAGGTGTTAGTATATTTTAACAGCAGGATAGTGGCTATAGAAGTCAGAATCCGCTAAGGACTATATAACAACTTACCTGCCAAATATACTAGCCCTGAAAATAGATAGCACTTAAGCGTTTTACCTATACTTCGCCCTTAGTGTAAAAACAATATACTAAGGAGTAGGTGGACGTAGAGGTTAGTAATAAAGCCTAGGGCGTAAGCCTGGGTAAAACGGCCTTTAGTATAGATCTTAGTGGTAGTAGTAAATACTTTAATAAGAACTTAAAGGACCGAAGTGGAGAAAGGTTCTATGTAAATAGCGGTTAGACATAGGTTAGTTAATCCTAAGTTATAGGGAAGTTTCGTTTTAAAGGGGCACTTATGCCCCGTATAGCGAAAGGGAAGCCGGTTAATATTCTAGTACCTAAATATAGGTTTTATACAGCAACGCAACTAAATATAAAGATAACAGCGGAGGCCCTAGATAGAGTTCTCTTTTCTTCTTAATAATCTATCACCCTAAAATCGGTTTATCTAGAGCTAGGGTTTAATAGTTAAAAAAGCCTAGTACTTTTATTAGGTCTAGTGCACTTTTAACGTCCTTTAAAAATCCGCGGGAAGGAATAATTCTTATACTAGGTTATACTTATAACTATAGTAGGTCTCTAAAGTAAATAGCCTTTAGTTAATAAAATAATATAAATAAGGAAAGTTAGTAAAACAAATCTATAACTTCGGGATAAAAATTAGCTTTAAGGGTTAGGTACGTTAGGCTTTAGATAAACGGCTCGGGAGTAGGTCGCTACTAACTAGGCAACTAGCTAGAGACTTCTAGTATCTAAGTTCTAACGCCCTTAATAGGCTTTAGCCGTCTAGCGTATATTTAATAACTAACTTAAAACTAGTATAGATAAGGGGAATCTGACTGTTTAATTAAAACATAGTATTGCAATAGCTAGAAAGTAGTGTTAACGTAATGTAATTTTTATTTAGTACTCTAAATATTAAAGTAAAGTAATTTAACTAAGTACGGGTAAATAGTAGGAATAACTATAACTTAATTTAATTAATTAATAAAGCCCCCCTAGGGGTTTTAGATAAAAGGGTTATAAGAGTAGTACTAAAAAGGTAACTACTAGTAAAGCCTTGCGCCTTACGATACTATTAAATTACAGAAACATCTTAAAACCACCTACTACTATAGCTGTTTAAAAAGGCCGGTCCCTCCGTAGTTTCTATCTATAGGGGGAGAAATAACGCAGGTAGATAGTATAATAAATAACTGCGCAGCTAAGTTTTAAGTCCCCCCTAAGGGATAAGGGTATAGTTTAATAACTAAACAGTAGTAAGTTCCTAAGCGCCTAGCGCTCTAAAGGGCTTAAAATATAGTCTTAAGTCTGTAGAAATATAGTACTTATTAAATAGTTTTTAAAGTAGCTAAATACCTTGTTATTTAATTAGTGATACGTATAAATAGATTAACGAGATTCCTACTATCCCTATCTACTATCTAGCGAAACTACAGCTAAAAGAACAGGCTTAGTAGAATTAATAGAAAAAAAAGACTCTATTAAACTTAACTTTAGTTTAATATTATAAAAAGATATAGAAGGTATAGAATAGGTAGAAGCTTTAGCGCCGGTAAAATACTACTACTCTTATTGTTTTTTTATTTATTTAATAAAGTGGGGCTGGATTTTTATTTAACTTTTAGTTTTAAAGTTCTTTATAAGCCGACCTGGGTTAAAAATATTATTAAGTAAGGAGTTTAGCTAGAGCGGTATATTTATTAAACTATAACACAGGTATCTTAAGGGGGGCTTATAAAGAATAGAAATCTCTAGTAAAACAAAAGAATAAAAGTCCCTTTAATTTTAATTTTTAGTATAAATATAAACTATAAAAGTATAGCTTATTAATCCTTTAGTTCTTTAAAATTTAAAGCTAGAGGTGCTAGAAAAGTTACTATAGGGATTAACTACTAGTCCTAGGCGCTGCGATAGAAAAGCGGTATTTAGTTAAGCGCCCCCTGTATAATACTAGGGGGCGTTACTGTTTATATAACTTAGTAGGGCTAAAAAGTTCCGGCCCCCGGTAAAACACTTAAATACAGAGAAGTTTTACTAAGTTAGTAGTAGTAAACTATAGAGTAACGCTTTATAGTAAAGTCCTTTCCGGGGCGGCTAATAACCTATCAAATAGAGATAATCCGCAACTAACTAGGCTACTGCGCCCCCTCTAGAGTATAGATATTTAGTAGTTTAACGCTCACTAAAGTGTTAATAAGGGGTTTTCCCTTACTTAAAGTACAGACTACACCTACTTAAAAGAGTACTATATCTACTAGTTATATTAGCTAAAAAGCATAAAGTAAACTACTGTAGTAGTAGTTTGTAAGTATTACAGAACTAACTTATAGTAGCTAAGTATTTATAGTAACGTTACTTTTTAATCCTTTAATATTAGCTCTTCCTATTATACTAAAGTAGAATTTAGTAAGCGTTAAATTATTTACCTACTAATAGAGAACGTAAGCTGGGTTTAAACTGTTATAAAATAAGTTAATTTTACTCTACTAATAACTTTATTGTAATAGTAATTAAGTTTAGTATAAGAGGAACTACTTATTTAGATAATTAGTTTTTATAGCTATTTAACTGAATAGTACCGCAACACTACTATCTACTAGATAATAACTAAATACTTTTAAGTTAAAATCTATATTAAAACGTAATAATACTTCCCGTATATATAGATAGACATAAATAGACTTTAGCTTAGCGTCTTAGTAGGCGATTCTTCTACTACTCTTAAAGTAAGTAGTAGTATTTTGTAAATTATAATTTTAGTATAAGTAGAGTTAAATTTTTTATAAACGACTTAAATATATAAAAGGGTCCTATAAGTAGTAAAGTAGCTTTATTATTACAATCTACTAAGGGTAAGTCCTTTTTTACCTTAATTTCCTTATAAACTTAGTAGCTTAGTACTATAAAAACGCGAGGCGTTATAAAACGTAGACTACTACTAAGATAGGGTGCGGTGATACTAGGAAGAGTAGAGAGATAGGAGAAAAGGCCCTACTAGTGAGTAGAACCCCTTTCTAAAGAGGGCACTAACTTAAAACAACTAATACTAAAAAGCCTTCCCTAGAGTACTTTAGGTTATATAGGACTTACTACTAAGTAGTTCTTAAATTTATTCTAAAGTGTACTTAGTTATAAGAAACTTACCTTTAAGTAGTTCTTAAACTTACTCTTAAGTACGGGAAACCTACTTTAAAGTAACTCCTAAACCTACTCTAAAGTAGCTCCTAAACCTACCCTAAAGTAGCTCCTAAACTTACTCTAAAGTAACTCCTAAACTTACCCTAAAGTAGCTAAAACCTACCCTAAAGTAACTCTTAAACTTACCCTAAAGTAGCTAAAATTTACCCTAAAGTAACTCCTAAACTTACCCTTAAGTACGGGAAACCTACTCTAAAGTAGCTAAAACCTACTCTAAAGTAACTTCTAAACTTACTTTAAAGTAGTTAAAACTTACTCTAAAGTAACTCTTAAATTTATTCTTAAGTATAGGAAACTTACTCTAAAGTAGCTCCTAAACTTACCCTTAAGTACGGGAAACTTACTCTAAAGTAGCTTCTAAACTTACTCTAAAGTAGCTAAAACCTACTCTAAAGTAACTCTTAAACTTACTCTAAAGTAGCTAAAACTTACCCTAAAGTGACTCCTAAACTTACTCTTAAGTACGGGAAACTTACCCTAAAGTGGCTCCCAAACTTACCCTCAAGTGCGGGAAACTTACCCTAAAGTGGCTCCTAAACTTACTTTAAAGTAGCTAAAACTTACTCTAAAGTGGCTCTTAAACTTACCCTGAAGTGGCTAAAACCTACCCTCAAGTACGGGAAACCTACTCTAAAGTAACTCCTAAACTTACCCTTAAGTGCGGGAAACCTACTCTAAAGTAAAAAGGTATTTAATTGGAAAATAAAATTTAGGTAAAATATTAAATAAAGGAGTATAAAGTTAAAAAGAATATTTAGTTTTATAAAAAAAAAGTTATTTTTTTTAAAAATAGGGTAAGTTATTTAATAGTAAAGTAGGTTTAAGTTTTATTTTTAAATAAATATATAATATTTTACTATATTTTATATTATAAAATACTTTTTTATTTATTTTTAAGTTTTATTTACTATAAGTATAAAAAATCTATTTTAAAGTAGTTTTTAACTTTTACTCTTAAGTAAAAGAAATTTATTGTAAAGTAGTTTTTAAATATATTTTTATATATAAAAAACTTATTTTAAAGTAACTTTTAAATTTACTTTTAAGTATAGAAAACTTACTTTAAAGTAGCTTTTAAACTTACTCTTAAGTATAGGAAACTTACTTTAAAGTACTTCTTAAACTTATTCTTAAGTATAGGAAACTTATTCTAAAGTAGCTTTTAAACTTACCCTTAAGTATAGGAAACTTACTCTAAAGTAACTCTTAAACTTACCCTTAAGTAGTTAAAACTTACCCTTAAGTAGCTAAAACTTACTTTAAAGTAGCTTTTAAACTTACCCTAAAGTAGCTAAAACCTACTCTAAAGTAGCTCCTAAACTTACTCTTAAGTGTGGGAAACTTACTCTAAAGTGGCTCTTAAACTTACCCTTAAGTACAGGAAACTTACCCTTAAGTATAGAAAACTTACTTTAAAGTAGCTCCTAAACTTACCCTTAAGTGTAAGAAACTTACCCTAAAGTAGCTCTTAAACTTACCCTTAAGTGCGGGAAACTTACTCTAAAGTGGCTCCTAAACTTACCCTTAAGTGCGGGAAACTTACCCTAAAGTGGCTCTTAAACTTACCCTTAAGTACGGGAAACTTACTCTAAAGTAACTCCTAAACTTACCCTTAAGTGCAGGAAACTTACTCTAAAGTAGCTTCTAAACTTACCTTTAAGTATAGGAAACTTACCCTAAAGTGGCTCCTAAACTTACCCTTAAGTGCGGAAAACTTACTCTAAAGTAACTCCTAAACTTACCCTTAAATACGGAAAACTTACTCTTAAGTACTCTAAAACCCGTCCTAGCGCGTACCTAGTAGCTGCCCGAGGCTGTTGGGTGCTATAGGGGGTATAGAGCTAGTACTTAGGGTAGGTACGGGCCGTTATAAGCGTTTACGCGTTATAAGTCGATTTTTTTATTTTCCTATATAAATCTTTTTTTTAGGAAATAAAAAATCAGAAGAAAATTTAGTACAATAGATTTAGGGCTTAAAAAGCGTTAGTAGGTCTATAAGAAGGAAGCGGGCGGTGCCTATAGGCGATATACAGGTCTAACTCCCCCTACAATAACTACTATAGTAGCCTATAGCGGGGTACGTACTATAGTAATACAGCGCAAAACGTTCTATATTTTTTAGACTACTATATAGTATCTCCCCGGCGATTTCTTAAGGCCTTAGTAGCCTTAGTTTAGGGGAGTTTATAGTAGTAGTCGCCCCTTATAAAAGAGGCTACTTAGGTAGACCTTTAAACTAGGGATACTAGGTAGAACTTTAGGGCCTTATACCCCTATAGTCTGGCTGGATAGGCTCTATAGACAACTAGCTACTAGTTAGACTTATACTAAGTAATAGAGGAAAAACTCCTAGTATTAGATACTAAATAGCTAAAGTACTAGGGTAAGTCTTTCTTTTATAGGCGCTTAAGCTACGCAACTCTCCTAGGGGTATAGTATAGCGGATAGTGGCCCTAGGAAACTTAAATAAAGAAGGTAGAAGCCCCCGGGGCGCTATAGGCCTAGTTAGTAGTCCGCTTTAGTAAGCGCAAACAGTGCAAGGGTACTCCCTAAGTACTATAAACAAAATTAGTAATTAAACTCTATTAAGCGCTACTAGTAGCCCTAAGTACCCTAATAAGTAAATAATAGTTACCTAGTTAATTCTACTAGTAGTTATATACTTATTTTAAAAATTAAGCTATATATATTTAAATATAAGTAATTATATAGTAAAACTATAAATAGCTTATTATATAAGTTATTATTTATTTAATAGTACCTTACTACTTAAATAACTATAGTAATTCTAGAACTAATATATACTAAAAATCCTAACTTTAAAAGGGATATATTTATTAAATTAAAAACTAATACCCTTTAGGGCTTACTAGTAATTTATAATAACTTCTTAAATTACATAGCCTTACGCTAGCGATAGTTTATTTAAATTTCTTTTTTATTAACTTTTAATACTAAAGTAGTGTTTTAGTATAGTTATAACGGGTAATAGAGGGTTAGGGCTCGACTCTGGAGAAGGAGCCTAAGAAACAGCTACTACATCCAAAGAAGGCAGTAGGCGCGCAAATTACCCAATCCCGACTCGGGGAGGTAGTGACGATAAATACTAATACAGGGCTCTTTTGGGTCTTATAATTAGAATAAGTACAATTTAAATCCCTTAACAAAGAATAATTAAAGAGTAAGTCTAGTGCTAGTAGCTATAGTAATTCCAGCTCTAATAGTGTATATTAAAGTTATTATAGTTAAAAAGCTCGTAGTAGAACTTTAGGCCTGGCTAGCCGGTCCGCTTTACTGCGTATACTAGTCTAGCCGGGCCTTTCTTTTTATAGAACCGTATACCCTTTACTAGGTATACCAGAGAAACAGGACTTTTACTTTAAAAAAATTAAAGTACTCTAAGCAAGTCTATACTCAAATACATTAATATAAAATAATAAAATAGAATATGTAGTTCTATTTTGTTAGTTTCTAGAACCACTATAATAATTAATAGAAACAGTCGGGGGCATTAGTATTTAATTATTAAAAGTGAAATTTTTAGATTTATTAAAAACTAACTACTGTAAAAGTATTTACTAAGGATATTTTCATTTATTAAAAACAAAAATTAGGAGATTAAAGATAATTAGATACTATTATAGTTTTAACTATAAACTATACTAACTAGGGATTAGACAATATTATTTTTTAACTCGTTCGGCACTTTATAAAAAATTAAAGTACTTAGGCTTTAGGGGGAGTATAGTCGCAAGGCTAAAACTTAAAGAAATTAATAGAAGGGTACTACTAAGGGTAAATAATAGCCGTTTTACTCTACCCTAAATAGCAAGCCCATAAAGGGTCCAGTAGGAAGCTTAATAATTCGCTAGTCACTACTCACAGTAGCGACACCCCTAAATTACGGAAAACCCTTTAAGGGTAAATACTCCTAAGTACAGCTCGAAAGAGACTGTGTAGCGGCAGTATAACGGCCGCTAGTATAGGGAAAACGTATCTACTTATAAGGCTACTTGCAACTAAGCCCCTACCTACTTTACATACAGAGAAAAAGTCTAGAGACTCGATAGGGATAAGTAGACGGCTCCAGCCGGTCCACCTAAAATAGAGTCTATACCCGCCCAAGAGAGTAAAAAGAACCCAAAAAGGGAGCCTGTAGCTTAATTTAACTTAACACAGAGAAACTCACTAGGTCTAAACACAATAAGGATTAATAAATTAAGAGTTCTTTTTTAATTTTATAAGTAGTGGTGTATAGCTGTTCTTAGTTAGTAGAGTAATTTATCTACTTAATTACAATAACAAATAAGACCTTAACCTACTAAATAGCCTGTATTACTTTAGTAGTATACTAGCTTCTTAAAGGGACTATTAGCTTAAGCCAATAGAAGTTTAAGGTAATAACAGGTCTGTGATACTTTTAAATATTCTAGGCCGTACGCGCATTATACTAATAGAGTCAGTAAGTACTCTCTTAGCTAGAAGGTCTAGGTAATCTTATTAAACTCTATTGTACTAGGGATAAAGTATTATAATTATTACTCTTTAATAAAGAATCCCTAGTAAGCGCAAGTTATTAGCTTGCGTTAATTACGTCCCTACTCTTTGTATACACCGCCCATCACTACTACCGATTAAATAGCTTAGTAAGGCTTTTAGACTAGCTTAGAAAGGTAGGTAACTACTACTTAAAGCTAAAAAGTTATCTAAACTTAGTTATTTAAAAGAAGTAAAAGTCGTAATAAAGTCTCTATTAGTAAACCAGTAGAGGGATCATTATTAAGTTACCGCTCCTTATAACCCTTTATAAATATACTTTAAACGTTACCTTAGTAGGCAGCTAGAGCCCAGCTCTAGCGCCTAGAGCCGCCTTCTCAGCGCGCCCCACCCGCCAGCGGACCACTAAACTCTATTACAACAACGTCTCTTTTAAGTAATATAAATAAATAATTAAAACTTTTAATAACAAATCTCTTAGTTCTAGTATCAATAAAGAACACAGTAAAATACAATAAGTAATATAAATTATAGAATTCAGTAAATTATCGAATCTTTAAACGCACATTACGCCCACTAGCATTCTAGCAGGCATACCTATTCAAGCGTCATTTCAACCCTCAAACACTACTTAGCGTTAGGGCCCTATAACTTCTATAGGCCCCAAAATACAGTAGCGGACCCTCCTAGAGCCTCCTTTGTATAGTAATATACTACCTCGTACTAGGATCTAGAGGGACTCCTACCGTAAAACCCCCCAATTTATCAAAGTTAACCTCGAATTAAGTAGGAATACCTACTAAACTTAAGTATATCAATAAGCAGAAGAAAAGAAACTAATAAAAATTACCTTAATAACAGCGAGTAAAGCAGCAACAGCTCAAATTTAAAATCTAGCCCCCCGGGTCTGAGTTATAATTTATAGAGGATGCTTTTAGCGCAGTACCTTCCAAGTTCCCTAGAACGGGACGCCATAGAGGGTAAGAGCCCCGTACAGTTAGACACTAAGCCTATATAAAGCTCCTTTAACAAGTCGAGTAGTTTAGAAATACTACTTAAAATAGGAGGTATATTTCTTCTAAAGCTAAATACCGGCCAGAGACCAATAGCGCATAAGTAGAGTAATTAAAAGATAAAAAGCACTTTAAAAAGAGGGTTAAACAGCACGTGAAATTATTAAAAGGGAAGCACTTATAACTAGACTTACGTCTAGTAAATTACTTAACTCTTACGGCTAGGGTACTTTACCGACTTAAGCTAGTATCAGCTCGCCATCGGGGACAAAAGCTTCAGGAACGTAGCTCTCTTCAAGGAGTATTATAGCCCGTTACACAATACCCTTTAGCAGACTAAAGTACGTACTCTACAAGGATACTAGCGTAATAGTTATTAGCAACCCGTTTTAAAACACGGACTAAGGAGTCAACCTTATATACAAGTATTCGGGTATCAAACCCCTACGCGTAATAAAAGTAAATGCAGGTAAGAGCTTTAGCGTATTATCAACTAATTCTAATATTCTTAAATAGATTTAAGTAAGAGTATATAGAGTTAGACTTAAAAAAAAGTAAACTATACATATATAAAGTAAAGCTAGAAGAAACTCTAGTAGAGGCTCGCAGCGGTTCTAATGTATAAATCGATCGTTAAATATACGCATAGGGGCAAAAAACTAATTAAACTTTCTAGTAACTAGTTTCTACTAAAGTTTCCCTTAGGATAGTAGTATTAAACTTAGTTTTATAAAGTAAAGCGAATAATTAAAAACTCAGGGGCGCTATATTACCTTTATCTATTCTTAAACTTTAAATATATAAAAAGCCCTTATTACTTAACTAAACATAAGTATTTAAATATATCAACACTAGTAGGCTATTTTTAATAAGTAGAACTAGTAATACGGGATAAACTAAATACAAAGTTAAGGTGCCAGAGTAGACGCTTATTAAACACTACAAAAAGTATTAGTATATTTTAATAGCAGGACAGTAGCTATAAAAGTCAGAATCCACTAAGGACTATATAACAACTTACTTACTAAATATACTAGCCTTAAAAATAGATAGTACTTAAGCGTCTCACCTATACCTCGCCCTTAGTATAGAAACGATATACTAAGGAGTAGGTAGACGTAGAGGTTAGTAACAAAGCCTAGGGCGTAAGCCCGGGTAAAACGGCCTTTAGTATAGATTTTAGTAGTAGTAGTAAATACTTTAATAAGAACTTAAAGGACTAAAGTAGAGAAAGGTTCTATATAAATAGTGGTTAAATATAAGTTAGTTAATTTTAAGCTATAGAGAAGTTCTGTTTTAAAGGGGCACTTGTGCCCCGTATAGCAAAAGAAAAGCCGGTTAATATTCCAGCACCTAGATATAGGTTTTACGCAGCAATACAACTAAACGCAAAAACAATAGTAGGGGCCCCAAGCAGAGTTCTCTTTTCTTCTTAACAATCTATTACTCTAAAATTAGTTTATCTAAAACTAGGGTTTAACAGTTAAAAGAGCTTAGTACTTCTATTAGGTCTAGTATACTCTTAATGTCCCTTAAAAATCTATAAAAAAGAATAATTCTTATACTAAGTTGTACTTATAACCGTAATAGGTCTCTAAAGTAAATAGCTTTTAGTTAATAGAATAATATAAATAAAAAAAGTTAGTAAAATAGATTTATAACTTCAGAATAAAAATTAACTTTAAGAGTTAGGTACGTTAGGCTTTAAGTAAATAACTTAGGAATAAGTTACTACTAACTAAGTAACTAGCTAGAGGCTTCTAGTATCTAGGTTTTAACGCCCTTAATAAGCTTTAGCTATTTAGCGTACGTTTAATAACCAACTTAAAACTAGTATAAATAAGGGGAATCTAACTATCTAATTAAAATATAGTATTATAATAACTAAAAAGTAGTATTAACGTAATATGATTTCTACCTAGTACTTTAAATATTAAAGTAAAGTAATTTAACTAAGTATAGATAAATAGTAGGAGTAACTATAACTTAATTTAGTTAGCTAACAAAGCCCCCCCAGGGGTTCCAGATAAGAGGGTTATAAAAGCAGCACTAAAGAGGTAACCACTAGTAAGGCCTTATACTTTATAATACTATTAAATTATAGAAATATTCTAAAGCCGCCTACTACCACAGCCGTCTAAAAGGGCCAGTCCCCCCGTAGTTCCTATCCATAGGGGAGGAAATAATACAAACGAATAGCACAATAGACAACCGCGTAGCTAAGCTCTAAGTCCCCCCCAGGGGATAAGGGTACAGTTTAATAACTAAACAGCAGTAGGTTCCCAAGCGCCTAGCGCCCTAAGGGACTTAAAATATAGTCTTAGGTCTATAGAGACATAGTACCTACTAAACAGCTTTTAAAGTAGCCAAATACCTCGTTATCTAATTAGTGACGCGCATAAATAGATTAACAAAATTCCTACTATCCCTATCTACTATCTAGTAAAACTACAGCTAAGGGAACGGACTTAGTAGAATTAGTAGGGAAAAAAGACCCTATTAAGCTTAACTTTAGTTTAATATTATAAAAAGATATAAGAGGTATAGAATAGGTAGGAGCTTCAGCGCCAGTAAAATACTACTACTCCTATTGTTTTTTTACTTATTTAATAAAGCAAAGCTAAATTTTCGTCTAACTTCTAGTTTTAAGGTCCTTTATAGACCGACCCGGGTTAAAGACATTATTAAGTAGAGAGTTTAACTAAGGCGGCACATCTATTAAACTATAACGCAAGTATCCTAAGGGGGGCTTATAAAAAACAGAAATCTCTAGTAGAATAAAAGGGTAAAAGTCCCTTTAATTTTAATTTTTAGTATAAATACAAACTATAAAAGTATAGCTTATTAATCCTTTAGTCCCTTAAAATTTAAAGTTAGAAGTACTAAAAAAGTTACTACAGGGATTAACTACTAGTTCTAAGTGCTGCAATAGAAAAGCGGCGTTTAGTTAGGCGCCCCCCGTATAACACTAGGGGGCGTTACTATTTATATAACTTAATAGGGCTAGAAAGTTCTGGCCCCTAGTAAAATACCTAGATACGGGGAAGTCTTGCTAGGTCAGTAGTAGTAGACTATAGAGTAACGCTCTATAGTAAAGTCCTTTCCGGGGCAGTTAACAACCTATTAAATAGAAATAATCTGTAGCTAACCGGGCTGCCGCGCCCCCTCCGGAGCGTGGATGTTCAGCGGTTTAACACTTACTAAGGTATTAGTAAGGGGTTCTCCCTCGCTTAAAGTATAGGCTACGCTTATTTAAAAGAGTACTATATCTACTAGCTATATTAGCCAAAAAGTATAAAGTAAACCACTATAGCAGTAGCCTATAGGTATTATAGAACTGGCTTGTAGCGGCTAAGTATTTATAGCAACGTCGCTTTTTAATCCTTCAATATCAACTCTTCCTATCATACCAAAGCAGAATTCGGTAAGCGTTAGATTGTTTACCCACTAATAGAGAACGTAAGCTGGGTTTAAACCATTATAAAACAGGTTAGTTTTACCCTACTAATAACCTTATCGCAATAGTAATTAAACTTAGTACAAGAGGAACCACTTATTCAAATAATTAGTTTTTACAACTATCCAACCGGGCAGTACCGCAACGCTACTATCTATTAGATAATAGCTAAACGCCTTTAAGTTAGAATCTATACCAAAATACAACAATACCTCCTATATATATAGATAGACACAAATAGGCTTCGGTTTAGCGTCTTAGTAGGCGATTCCTCTACTACTTTTAAAGCAAGCAGTAGTATTTCGCGAATTATAATTTTAGTACAAGCGGGGTTAAATCCTTTATAAACGACTTAGATATATAAAAGGGTCCTATAAGTAGTAGAGTAGCCTTATTATTACAATCTACTAAGGATAAGCCCTTCTTCACCTTAATTTCCTTATAAACTTAGTAGCTTAGTACTATAAAAACGCAAGGCGTTATAAAACGTAAACTACTACTAAGATAGAGTACAGTAACGCCGGGAAGAGTAGGGAGACAGGGGAAAAGGCCCTGCTAGCAAGCAGAACCCCCCTCTAAAGGGGGCACTAGCTTAAAACAACTAACACTAAAAAGCCTTCTCTAAAGTACCTTAGGTTATATAGAACTTACTACTAAGTAGTTCCTAAACTTACTCTAAAGCGTACTTAGTTATAAAAAACTTACCCTTAAGTGGTTCCTAAACTTACCCTTAAGTATAGAAAACCTACCCTAAAGTAGCTTTTAAATCTACTTTAAAGTAGCTTCTAAACCTACTCTAAAGTAGCTCCTAAACTTACTCTAAAGTAGCTCCTAAACTTACTCTAAAGTAGCTAAAACTTACTCTAAAGTAACTCTTAAACTTACTCTAAAGTAACTAAAACTTACTTTAAAGTAACTCCTAAACTTACCCTTAAGTATAGAAAACCTACTCTAAAGTAGCTAAAACCTACCCTAAAGTAACTTCTAAACTTACCCTAAAGTAGCTAAAACTTACCCTAAAGTGACTCTTAAACTTACCCTTAAGTGCGGGAAACTTACTCTAAAGTAGCTCCTAAACTTACCCTTAAGTACGGAAAACTTACCCTAAAGTAGCTCCTAAACTTACTTTAAAGTAGCTAAAACTTACTCTAAAGTAACTCCTAAACTTACCCTAAAGTAGCTAAAACTTACCCTAAAGTAACTCCTAAACTTACCCTTAAGTGCAGAAAACTTACCCTAAAGTGGCTCTTAAACTTACCCTTAAGTACGGAAAACTTACCCTAAAGTAGCTCCTAAACTTACTCTAAAGTAGCTAAAACTTACCCTAAAGTAGCTCCTAAACTTACTCTAAAGTAGCTAAAACCTACCCTTAAGTACAGGAAACCTACTCTAAAGTAACTCCTAAACTTACCCTTAAGTATAGGAAACTTACTCTAAAGTAAAAAGGTATTTAATTAAAAAATAAAATTTAAGTAAAATACTAAATAAAGAAGTATAAAGTTAAAAAGAATATTTAATTTTATAAAAAAAAAGTTATTTTTTTTAAAAATAGAGTAAGTTATTTAATAGTAAAGTAGGTTTAAGTTTTATTTTTAAATAAGTATATAATATTTTACTATATTTTATATTATAAAATACTTTTTTATTTATTTTTAAGTTTTATTTACTATAAGTATAAAAAATCTATTTTAAAGTAGTTTTTAACTTTTACTCTTAAGTAAAAGAAATTTATTATAAAGTAGTTTTTAAATATATTTTTATATATAAAAAACTTATTTTAAAGTAACTTTTAAATTTACTTTTAAGTATAGAAAACTTACTCTAAAGTAGCTTTTAAACTTACCCTTAAGTATAGAAAACTTATTCTAAAGTACTTCCTAAACTTACTCTTAAATATAAAAAACTTATTCTAAAGTAGCTTTTAAACTTACCCTTAAGTATAGGAAACTTACTCTAAAGTAGCTTTTAAACTTACCCTTAAGTAGTTAAAACTTACCCTTAAGTAGCTAAAACTTACTCTAAAGTAGCTCTTAAACTTACCCTAAAGTAGCTAAAACCTACCCTAAAGTAGCTCCTAAACTTACTCTTAAGTATAGAAAACTTACTCTAAAGTAACTCCTAAACTTACCCTTAAGTACAAAAAACTTACCCTTAAGTATAAGAAACTTACCCTAAAGTAGCTCCTAAACTTACCCTTAAGTATAGAAAACTTACCCTAAAGTAGCTTCTAAACTTACCCTTAAGTGTGGAAAACTTACCCTAAAGTGGCTTCTAAACTTACCCTTAAGTACAGGAAACTTACCCTAAAGTAGCTCCTAAACTTACTCTTAAGTACAGAAAACTTACTCTAAAGTAACTCCTAAACTTACCCTTAAGTACAGAAAACTTACCCTAAAGTAGCTCCTAAACTTACCCTTAAGTACGGAAAACTTACCCTAAAGTAGCTCCTAAACTTACCCTTAAGTATAAAAAACTTACCCTAAAGTAATTCCTAAACTTACCCTTAAGTACGGAAAACTTACCTTTAAGTACTTTAAAACCCGTTTTAGCGCACACTTAGTAGCCGCTTAAAGCTATTAAGTACTATAGGGGGCATAGGGCTAGTACTTAGGGTAGGTACGGACTGTTATAAGTATTTATACGTTATAAATCAATTTTTTTATTTTTCTATATAAATCTTTTTTTTAAAAAATAAAAAATTAAGGGAAAATTTAGTATAATAAATTTAAAGCCTAAAAAGTATTAATAGGCCTATAAAAAAGGAGCGGGCGGTACTTATAGGTAACGTACGGGCCTAACTCCCCCTATAACAACTACTATAGCGGCCTATAGCGGGGTACGTACTATAGTAATACAGTATAAAACGTTCTGTATCTTTTAAACTACTACGTAGTATCTCTTTAGCGATCTCTTAAGGCCTTAGTAGCTTTAGTTTAGGGGAGTTTATAGTAGTAGTTACCCCTTATAGAGGAGGCTACCTAGGCGGACCTTTAAACTAGAGATACTAAGTAAGACTCTAAGGCCTTATACCCCTACAGTCTAACTAAATAGGCTCTATAAACGACTAGCTACTAGTTAGACCTATACTAAGTAATAGGGGAAAAACTCTTAGCGTTAGATACTAAATAGTTAAAGCACTAGGGCAAGTCTCTCCTCTACAGGCGCCTAAGCTATACAACCCCCCTAGGGGCATAGCGTAGTAAATAGTAGCTCTAGGAAACTTAAACAAAAAAGGTAGAAGCCCCCGGAGTGCCACAGGCCTAGCTAGCAGTCCACTCTAGTAAGCGCAAGCAGTGCAAGGGTACCCTCCAAGTGCTGTAAGTAAGATTAGTAACTAAACTCTATCGGGCACTACTAGTAGCCCTAAGTACCCTAATAAGTAGATAATAGTTACCTAGTTAATTCTACTAGTAGTTATATACTTATCTTAAAGATTAAGTTATGTATGTTTAAGTATAAGTAATTATATAGTAAAACTATAAATAGCTTATTATATAAGTTATTGTTTATTTAATAGTACTTTACTATTTAAATAACTATAGTAATTCTAGAGTTAATATATACTAAAAATCCCAACTTTAAAAAGGATATATTTATTAAATTAAAAACTAATACCCTTTAGGGCTTACTAGTGATTTATAATAACTTCTTAAATTATATAGCTTTATACTAGTAATAGTTTATTTAAATTTCTTTTCTATTAACTTTTAATACTAAAGTAGTATTTTAGTATAGTTATAATAGGTAATAAAGGGTTAGGGCTCAACTCTAAAAAAGGAGCCTGAAAAACGGCTACTATATCTAAAGAAGGTAGTAGGTGCGTAAATTACTTAATCCTAACTCAGAGAGGTAGTAATAATAAATACTAATATAAGACTCTTTTAGGTTTTATAATTAGAATAAGTATAATTTAAATCCCTTAATAAAGAATAATTAAAGAGTAAGTCTAGTGCTAGTAGCCGCAGTAATTCTAGCTTTAATAGCGTATATTAAAGTTGTTGTGGTTAAAAAGCTTATAGTAGAACCTTAAGTCTAGCTAGCTAGTCCACCTTACCGCGTATACTAGTCCGGCCGGGCCTTTCCCTCTATAGAACCGTATACCCTTTACTAAGTATACCAGGGAAATAGGACTTTTACTTTAAAAAAATTAGAGTACTTTAGGTAGGCCTATACTTAAATATATTAGTATGGAATAATAGAATAGGACGTGTGGTTTTATTTTATTGGTTTTTAGGACCGCTGTAATGATTAATAGGGATAGTTAGGGGTATTAGTATTTAATTATTAGAAGTGAAATTCTTGGATTTATTAAAGACTAACTACTGCGAAAGTATTTACTAAGGATGTTTTTATTTATTAGGAACAAAAGTTAGGGGATTAAAAACAATTAAATACCGTTATAGTTTTAACTATAAACTATACCGACTAGGGATTAGACAATGTTATTTTTTGATTTATTTAGCACTTTACAAGAAATTAAAGTACTTAGGCTTTAGGGGGAGTATAGTTATAAAGCTAAAACTTAAAGAAATTAATAAAAGGGCACTACTAGGAGTAAATAGTAGCCATTTCGCTCTACCCTAGATAGTAAGTCTATAAAGGGTCTAGTAGGAAGTCTAATAATTTACTAGTTACTGTTTGTAGTAGCGATACCCCTAAATTATAGAAAACCCTTTAAGGGTAGATACTCCTAAGTACGGCTTAAAAGAGACTATGTAGTGGTAGTATAATAGTTATTGGTATAGGGAAAACGTATCTGCTTATAAGGCTACTCATAACTAAGCCCCTACCTACTTTATATATAAGGGAAAGGTTTAGAAACTTAATAGGGATAGGTAGGCGGCTCTAGCCGGCCCGCCTAAGATAAAGTCCGTACCCGCCTAAGAGGGTAGGAAGAACCTAAAAAAGGAGCCTATAGCTTAATTTAACTTAATACGGGGAAACTTACTAGGTTTAAATATAATAAGGATTAATAGATTAAGAGCTTTTTTTTAATTTTGTGGGTAGTAGTGTATAGCCGTTCTTAGTTAGTAGAGTAATTTATTTATTTAATTATAATAATAAACGAGACTTTAACTTATTAAATAGTCTATATTATTTTAGTAGTACACTGGCTTTTTAAAGAGACTATTGGCTTAAGCTAATAGAAGTTTAAGGTAATAATAGGTCTATAATACCTTTAGATATTCTAGGCCGCACGCGCGTTATACTAATAGAGCTAGTGAGTACTTCTTTGGTTAGAAGGTTTGGGTAATTTTGTTAAACTTTATTATACTAGGGATAGAGTATTATAATTATTGCTTTTTAACGAGGAATCCCTAGTAAGTGTAAGTCATTAGCTTGCGTTAATTATGTTTCTACCCTTTATATATACTACCTATCGCTATTACTAATTAAATAGCTTAGTAAGGCTTTTGGACTAGTTTAGAGAAGTAGGTAACTACTACTTAAAGCTGGAAAGTTATTTAAACTCGGTTATTTAAAGGAAGTAAAAGTTATAATAAAGTCTTTATTAGTGAACTAGTAGAGGGATTATTATTGAGTTACTATTCTTTATAACCCTTTATAAATATACTTTAAACGTTACTTTAGTAGGTAGTTGGAGCCTAGCTCTGGTGCTTAGAGCTACTTTTTCAGCGCGCCCTACCCGCCGGCGGACTACTAAACTCTATTATAACGACGTTTCTTTTAAGTAGTATAAGTAAATAATTAAAACTTTTAATAATAGATTTTTTAATTCTAGTATTGATAAAGAACGTAGTGAAATGCGATAAGTAATGTAAATTATAGAATTTAGTGAATTATTAAATCTTTGAACGTATATTGCGCCCGCTAGTATTTTAGTAGGTATGCCTGTTTAAGTGTTATTTTAACCCTTAAGTACTGCTTAGTGTTGGGGCTCTATAGCTTTTGTAGGCCCCGAAATATAGTGGCGGACCCTCTCGGAGCCTCTTTTACATAGTAATATACTACTTTATACTAGGATCCAGAGGGACTTTTATTATAAAACCCTTTAATTTATTAAAGTTAACCTTGGATTAGGTAGGAATACCCACTAAACTTAAGTATATTAATAAGTAGAAAAAAAAAAACTAATAGGGATTGCTTTAGTAATAGTGAGTAAAGTAGTAATAACTTAAATTTAAAATCTAGCCCCCTAGGTCTAAGTTGTAATTTGTAGAGGATGCTTTTGGTACGGTGCCTTTTAAGTTCCCTAGAACGGAACGCTATAGAGGGTGAGAGCTTTATACGGTTAGATACTAAGCCTATATAAAGCTCTTTTAATAAGTTAAGTAGTTTAGGAATACTACTTAAAATAGAAGGTATATTTCTTTTAAAGTTAAATACCGACTAGAGACCGATAGTGTATAAGTAGAGTAATTGAAAGATAAAAAGTACTTTAAAAAAAGGGTTAAATAGTATGTGAAATTGTTAAAAGGGAAGTGCTTATAACTAGACTTGTGTCTAGTAAATTACTTAGTTCTTATAGCTAGGGTACTTTACCAGCTTAGGCTAGTATTAGCTTGCTGTTGGGGATAAAAGCTTTGGGAACGTAGCTTTCTTTAGGGAGTATTATAGCCCGTTATACAATACCCTTTAGTGGGCTAAGGTATGCGCTCTATAAAGATGCTGGTGTAATAGTTATTAGTAACCTGTTTTAAAATACAGACTAAGGAGTTAACTTTATATGTAAGTGTTTGGGTGTTAAACCCCTATGTGTAATGAAAGTGAATATAGGTGAGAGCTTTGGTGTATTATTAACTAATTCTAATGTTCTTAGATAGATTTAAATAAAAGTATATAGAGTTAGACCTAAAAGAAGGTGAACTATGTATGTATAGGGTGAAGCTAGAGGAAACTCTAGTGGAGGCTTGTAGTGGTTTTAATGTGTAAATTGATTGTTAAATATGCGTATGGGGGCGAAAGACTAATTAAACCTTTTAGTAGCTAGTTTCTACTAAAGTTTCCTTTAGGATAGTAGTATTAAACTTAGTTTTATAAGGTAAAGCGAATAATTAGGGACTTGGGGGTGCTATATTGCCTTTATCTATTTTTAAACTTTAAATATATAAAAAGCCCTTATTATTTAGTTGAACGTGGGCATTTAAATGTATTAATACTAGTAGGCTATTTTTAGTAAGTAGAACTAGTAATGTAGGATAAACCGAATACAAGGTTAAGGTGCTAGAGTAGATACTTATTAGATACTATAAAAGGTGTTAGTATATTTTAATAGTAGGATGGTAGCTATGGAAGTCGGAATCTACTAAGGACTGTATAATAACTTACTTACTAAATATACTAGCCCTAAAAATAGATAGCGCTTAAGCGTTTTACCTATACTTTACCCTTAGTATAGAAACGATGCGCTAAGGAGTAGGTAGATATAGAGGTTAGTAACAAAGCCTAGGGCGTAAGTCCGGGTAGAACGGCCTCTAGTATAGATTTTAGTAGTAGTAGTAAATACTTTAATGAGAACTTAAAGGACTAAAGTGGGGAAAGGTTCTATGTAAATAGTAGTTAGATATAGGTTAGTCGATCCTAAGCTATAGGGAAGTTCTGTTTTAAAGGGGTACTTATGCTCTATATAGTAAAAGGGAAGCTAGTTAATATTCTAGTATTTAGATGTAGGTTTTGTACAGTAATATAACTAAATACAAAAACAATAGCGGGGGCCCCGGGTAGAGTTTTCTTTTCTTTTTAACAATCTATTACTCTAAAATTAGTTTATCTAAAGCTAGGGTTTAACGGTTAGAAGAGCCTAGTACTTCTGTTAAGTCTAGTACACTCTTAACATTTCTTAAAAATCCACAGAAAGGAATAATTCTTACACTAGGTTATACTTATAACTATAGTAGGTCTCTAAAGTAAACAGCTTTTAGTTAATAGAATAATATAGATAAAGGAAGTTAGTAAAATAGATCTGTAACTTTGGGATAAGGATTAGCTTTAAGGGTTAGGTACGTTAGGCTTTAGGCGGACGGCTTAGGAGTAAGTCGCTATTAACTAAGTAACTAGTTAGAGGCTTTTAGTATTTAAGTTTTAACACCTTTAGTAGGTTTTAGCTATTTAGCATACGTTTAATAACTAATTTAAAATTAGTATAAATAAAGGGAATTTAATTATTTAATTAAAATATAGTATTATAATAACTAAAAAGTAGTATTAATATAATGTGATTTCTACTTAGTACTTTAAATATTAAAGTAAAGTAATTTAACTAAGTGCGGGTAAACAGTAGGAGTAACTATAACTTAATTTAGTTAGCTAATAGAGCCCCTCCGGGGGTTCTAGACAAGAGAGTTATAAGAGCAGTGCTAAAGAAGTAACTACTAGTAAGGCCTTACGCTTTACAATACTATTAAATTATAAGAATATTCTAAAGCTACTTACTACTATAGCTATCTAAAAGGGCCGGTCCCTCTATAGTTCTTATCTATAGGGGGGAAAATAATATAAGTAGATAGTATAATAAATAACTACATAACTAAACTTTAAGTCCCTTCTAGGGGATAAAAGTATAGTTTAATAACTAAATAGTAGTAGGTTCCTAAGCGCCTAGCGCTCTAGGGGGCTTAAAATATAGTTTTAAGTCTATAAAGATACAGTACTTACTAAATAACTTTTAAAGTAGTTAAATACCTTATTATTTAATTAGTAATACGTATAAATAGATTAACAAAATTCCCACTATTTCTATTTACTATCTAGTAAAACTATAGCTAAGGGAATAGGCTTAGTAGAATTAGTAGGAAAAAAAGACCCTATTAAACTTAACTTTAGTTTAATATTATAAAAAGATATAAGAAGTATAGAATAGGTAGGAGCTTTAGCACCAGTAAAATACTACTACTCTTATTGTTTTTTTACTTATTTAATAAAGTGGGGCTGGATTTTTATTTAACTTCTAGTTTTAAAGTCCTTTGTGGGCCGACCCGGGTTAAAGATATTATTAGGTAGGGAGTTTGGCTAGGGCGGTACATTTGTTAAACTATAACATAGGTATTCTAAGGGGGGCTTATAGAGAATAGAAATCTTTAGTAGAATAAAAGGGTAAAAGTCCCTTTGATTTTGATTTTTAGTATAAATATAAACTATAAAAGTATAGCTTATTAATCCTTTAGTTCCTTAAAATTTAAAACTAGAGGTACTAAAAAAGTTACTACAGAAATTAACTACTAGTCCTAGGTACTGTAATAGAAAAGTGGCGTTTAGTTAGGCGCCCCCTGTATAACACTAGGGGGCGTTACTATTTATATAACTTAATAGGGCTAGAAAGTTTTAGCCCCTAGTAAAATACTTAGATACAGAGAAGTTTTACTAAGTTAGTAGTAGTAAGCTGTAGAGTAACGCTCTGTAGTGAAGTCCTTTTTAGAGCGGCTAATAACCTGTTAAATAGAGATAATCCGTAGTTAACTAGGCTACCGCGCTCCCTCCGGGGCGTGGATATTTAGCGGTTTAATACTTACTAAGGTATTAGTAAGGGGTTCTCCCTTACTTAAGGTACAGGCTATACCCACTTAGAAGAGTGTTGTATCTACTAACTGTATTAGCTAAGAAGTACAGAGTAAACTACTATAGTAGTAGCTTGTGGGTATTACGGAACTAGCTTGTAGTAGCTAAGTATTTATAGTAACGTTACTTTTTAATCTTTTAATATTAGCTCTTTTTATTATACTAAAGTAGAATTTAGTAAGTATTAAATTATTTACTTACTAATAGGGAACGTAAGCTGGGTTTAGACTATTATGAAATAGGTTAGTTTTACCCTACTAATAACTTTATTATAATAGTAATTAAGTTTAGTACAAGAGGAACCGCTTATTTAAATAATTAGTTTTTATAGTTGTTCAACCAGGTAGTACCGCAACGCTACTATCTACTAGATAATAGCTAAACGCCTCTAAGTTAGAATCTATACTAAAACGCAACGATACTTCCCGTACGTATAGATAGATACAAATAGGCTTCGACTTAGTATCTTAGTAAGCGATTCCTTTACTACTTTTAAAGCAAGTAGTAGTATTTTATAAATTGTAATTTTAGTATAAGCGGGGTTAAATCCTTTATAAATGACTTAAATATGCGAAAGGGTCTTATAAGTAGTAGAGTAGCTTTGTTATTACGATCTACTGAGGGTAAGCCCTTCTTTGCCTCGATTTCTTTATGAACTTAGTGGCTTAGTGCTGCGAGAACGCAAGGCGTTATAAAACGTAGACTACTACTAAGATAGGGTGTGGTAACGCTAGAAAGAGTAGAGAGATAGGGGAAAAGGCCCTACTAGTAAGTAAAACCCCCCTTTAAGGGGGGCGCTAACTTAAAACAGTTAATACTAAAAAGCCTTTTCTAAAGTACCTTAAGTTGTATAGGACTTACTACTAAGTAGTTCCTAAACTTACCCTAAAGTATACTTAGTTATAGAAAACTTACCCTTAAGTAGTTCCTAAACTTACCCTTAAGTACAGAAAACCTACTTTAAAGTAGTTTTTAAACCTACCCTAAAGTAGCTCCTAAACCTACCCTAAAGTAGCTCCTAAACCTACTCTAAAGTAGCTTTTAAACTTACTCTAAAGTAGTTAAAACCTACCCTAAAGTAACTCCTAAACTTACCCTAAAGTAGCTAAAACTTACCCTAAAATAACTCCTAAACTTACTCTTAAGTACAGAAAACCTACTCTAAAGTAACTAAAACCTACCCTAAAGTAACTCCCAAACTTACTCTAAAGTAGTTAAAACTTACCCTAAAGTAACTCCTAAACTTACCCTTAAGTACGGGAAACTTACTCTAAAGTAGCTCCTAAACTTACCTTTAAGTACAGAAAACTTACTCTAAAGTAGCTCCTAAACTTACCCTAAAGTAGCTAAAACCTACTCTAAAGTAACTCCTAAACTTACTCTAAAGTAGCTAAAACTTACCCTAAAGTAACTCCTAAACTTACCCTTAAGTATAGGAAACTTACCCTAAAGTAGCTCCTAAACTTACCCTTAAGTACGGAAAACTTACCCTAAAGTAGCTCCTAAACTTACCCTAAAGTAGCTAAAACCTACTCTAAAGTAGCTCCTAAACTTACTCTAAAGTAGCTAAAACCTACCCTCAAGTACGGAAAACCTACCCTAAAGTAACTCCCAAACTTACCCTCAAGTGCGGAAAACCTACCCTAAAGTAAAAAGGTATTTAATCAGAAAATAAAATTTAAGTAAAATACTAAATAAAGGAGTATAAAGTTAAAAAGAATATTTAGTTTTATAAAAAAAAAGTTATTTTTTTTAAAAATAGAGTAAGTTATTTAATAGTAAAGTAGGTTTAAGTTTTATTTTTAAATAAGTATATAATATTTTACTATATTTTATATTATAAAATACTTTTTTATTTATTTTTAAGTTTTATTTACTATAAGTATAAAAAATCTATTTTAAAATAATTTTTAACTTTTACTTTTAAGTAAAAGAAATTTATTATAAAGTAGTTTTTAAATATATTTTTATATATAAAAAACTTATTTTAAAGTAACTTTTAAATTTACTTTTAAGTATAGAAAACTTATTCTAAAGTAGCTTTTAAACTTACCCTTAAGTATAGGAAACTTACTCTAAAGTACTTCTTAAACTTACTCTTAAGTATAGGAAACTTATTTTAAAGTAGCTTTTAAACTTACCCTTAAGTGTGGGAAACTTACTCTAAAGTAGCTTTTAAACTTACTCTTAAGTAACTAAAACTTACTTTTAAGTAGCTAAAACTTACTCTAAAGTAGCTCCTAAACTTACCCTAAAGTAGCTAAAACCTACTCTAAAGTAGCTTTTAAACTTACTCTTAAGTATAGAAAACTTACTCTAAAGTAGCTCTTAAATTTACTCTTAAGTATAGAAAACTTACCCTTAAGTACAGAAAACTTACTCTAAAGTAGCTCTTAAATTTACTCTTAAGTATAAAAAACTTACTCTAAAGTAGCTCTTAAACTTACCCTTAAGTACAGAAAACTTACTCTAAAGTAGCTCTTAAACTTACCCTTAAGTACAGAAAACTTATTCTAAAGTAGCTCTTAAACTTACCCTTAAGTACAGAAAACTTACCCTAAAGTAACTCCTAAACTTACCCTTAAGTACGGGAAACTTACTCTAAAGTAGTTCCTAAACTTACCCTTAAGTACGGAAAACTTACCCTAAAGTAACTCCTAAACTTACCCTTAAGTACAGGAAACTTACTCTAAAGTAACTCCTAAACTTACCCTTAAGTACGGGAAACTTACCCTTAAGTGCCCTAAAACCCGTTTTAGTACATACTTAGTAGCTACCTAAGGCCGTTAGGTACTATAGAGGGTATAGAGCTAGTGCCTAGGGTAGGTACGGGCCGTTATAAGTGTTTACGCGTCGTAAGTTAATTTTTTTATTTTCTTATATAAATCTTTTTTTTAGAAAATAAAAAATCGAGGAAAAATCTAGTACAACGGATTTAGGGCCTAAAAAGCGTTAGTAGGCCTATAAAAAGGGAGCGGGCGGCGCCTATAAGTAACGCACGGGCCTAACTCCCCCTATAATAACTACTATAGTGGCCTATAGTAGGGTACGTACTATAGTAATGCAGCGTAAAACGTCCTATATCTTTTAAACTACTACGTAGTATCTCTCTAGTAATTTCTTAAGGCCTTAATAGCCTTAGTTTAGGGGAGTTTATAGTAGTAGTTGCTCCTTATAAAGGAGGCTACCTAGGCGGACCTTTAAACTAGGGATACTAAGTAGGACTCTAGGGCCTTGTACCTCTATAGTCCAGCCGGATAGGCTTTATAGACAACTAGCCACTAGTTAAACCTATACTAAGTAATAAAAGAAAAACTCTTAGTATTAAACGCTAAATAGTTAAAGTACTAGGGTAAGTCTTTCCTCTATAGGCGCCTAAGTTATATAACCCCCCTAGGGGTATAACGCAGTAAATAGTAGCTCTAAAAAACTTAAACAAAAAAGGTAAAAGCCCCTAGGGCACCGTAAACCTAACTAGCAGTCCGCTCTAGTAGGTATAAGTAGTGTAAGGGTACCCCCTAAGTACTATAAATAAAATTAGTAACTAAACTCTATTAAGCACTACTAGTAGTCCTAAGTACTCTAACGAGTAGATAATAGTTACTTAGTTAATTCTACTAGTAGTTATATACTTATTTTAAAGATTAAGCTATATATATCTAAGTATAAATAATTATATAGTAAAACTATAAATAGTTTATTATATAAATTATTATTTATTTAATAGTACCTTACTACTTAAATAACTATAGTAATTCTAAAGCTAATATATACTAAAAATCCTAACTTTAAAAGGGATATATTTATTAAATTAAAAACTAATACCCTTTAGGACTTACTAGTAATTTATAATAACTTCTTAAATTGTATAGCTTTACGCTAGTAATAGTTTATTTAAATTTCTTCTTTATTAACTTTTAATACTAAAGTAGTATTCTAGTATAGTTATAATAAGTAATAAAGGGTTAGGGCTTAACCCTAAAAAAGGAGCCTAAAAAACAGCTACTATATCTAAAAAAGGTAGTAAGTGTACAAATTACCCAATCCTAACTTAGAAAAGTAGTGACAATAAATACTAATACAGAGCTCTTTTAAGTTTTATAATTAAAATAAGTATAATTTAAATCTCTTAATAAAGAACAATTAGAGGGCAAGTTTAGTACTAGTAACTACGGTAATTCTAGCTTTAATAGTATATATTAAAGTTATTATAGTTAAAAAGCTTATAGTAGAACCTTAGGCCTAGCTAGCCGGTCCGCCTTACTGCGTATACTAGTCCAGCTGGGCCTTTCCCTCTATAGAACTATATGCCCTTTATTAAGTATACCGGAGAAATAGAACTTTTACTTTAAAAAAATTAAAGTACTCCAGGCAGGCCTATACTTAAATATATTAGTATAAAATAATAGAATAAAACGTATAGTTCTATTTTATTAGTTTTTAGGACCGCTGTAATAATTAATAGGGACAGTTAGGGGCATTAGTATTTAATTATTAAAAGTAAAATTCTTAAATTTATTAAAAACTAACTACTATAAAAGTATTTACTAAAGATGTTTTTATTTATTAGGAATAAAAGTTAGGGGATTAAAAACGATTAGATACTATTATAGTCTTAACTATAAACTATACTAACTAGGGATTAAATAATATTATTTTTTAACTCGTTTAGTACCTTACGAAAAATTAAAGTACTTAGGCTTTAGGGGGAGTATAGTTGTAAAGTTAAAACTTAAAAAAATTAACGGAAGGGCACTACTAAGAGTAAATAGTAGCTGTTTCGCTCTACTCTAGATAACGAGTCTGTAAAGGGTCTAGTAGGAAGCCTGATAATTCGCTAGTTACTGCTTGTAGTAGCGACACTCCTAAATTACGGAAAACCCTTTAAGGGTAGATACTCCTAAGTATAGTTTAAAAAAGACTGTGTAGTAGTGGTATAATAGCTGTTAGTATAGGGAAAACGTATTTACTTATAAAACTACTTATAGCTAAGCCCCTACCTACTTTATATATAGAGGGAAGGTCTAAAGACTTAATAGAAATAGGTAAGTGGCTCTAGCTAGCCCGCTTAAAATAGAGTCTGTACCCGCCCGAAAGGGTAGAAAGAACCTAAAAAGGGAGTCTGCGGCTTAATTTAACTTAATATAGGGAAACTTACTAGGTTTAGATATAATAAAGATTAATAGATTAAAAGCTTTTTTTTAATTTTGTAAATAGTAGTGTATAGCTGTTTTTAGTTAATAAAGTAATTTATCTACTTAATTACAATAATAAACAAAACCTTAACCTACTAAATAGTCCGTATTACTTTAGTAGTACACCGGCTTCTTAAAGGAACTATTAACTTAAGCTAATAGAAGTTTAAGGTAATAATAGGTTTATAATACTCTTAAATGTTCTAAGCCGCACGCGCGTTATACTAATAAAACTAGTAAGTACTCCTTTAGCTAAAAAGTCTAGGTAATCTTATTAAACTCTATTATACTAGAGATAAAGCATTATAATTATTACTCTTTAATAAAGAATCCCTAGTAAGTATAAGTTATTAGCTTGCGTTAATTACGTCCCTACCCTTTATACACACCGCCCGTTACTACTACTAATTAAATAGCTTAGTAAGGCTTTTAGACTAGCTTAAAAAGGTAGATAACTACCACTTAAAGCCAAAAAGTTATTTAAACTTAGTTATTTAAAGGAAGTAAAAGTTGTAATAAGGTCTCTATTAATAAACCAGTAGAGGGATTATTATTAAGTTACTACTCCTTATAACCCTTTATAAATATACCTTAAACGTTACCTCAGCAAGCAGCTAGAGCCTAGCTCTAGCGCTTAGAGCCGCCTTCTTAGCGCGCCCCACCCGCCGGCAGACTACTAAACTCTATTATAACAACGTTTCTTTTAAGTAGTATAAGTAAATAATTAAAACTTTTAATAATAAATTTCTTAGTTTTAGTATTAATAAAAAACGCAGTAAAATACGATAAGTAATGTAAATTATAGAATTTAGTAAATTATTAAATCTTTAAATGTACATTACGCCCACCAGTATTCTAGCGGGCATACTTATTTAAGTATTATTTTAACCCTTAAGTACTACTTAGCGTTAGGGCCCTATAGCTTCTATAGGCCCTGAAATATAGTAGCGGACCCTCCCAGAGCCTCCTTTATATAGTAATATACTACCTCGCACTAGGATCTAGAGGGACTCCTGCTGTAAAACCCCCTAATTTATTAAGGTTAACCTTGGATTAAGTAGGAATACCTACTAAACTTAAGCATATTAATAAGTAGAAAAAAAGAAACTAATAGGAATTACTTTAGTAATAGTAAGTAAAGTAGTAATAGCTTAAATTTAAAATCTAGCCCTCTGGGTTTAAGTTGTAATTTATAAAGGATGCTTTTAGCGTAGTGCCTTCTGAGTTCCCTAGAACGGGATACTATAGAGGGTAAGAGCCTTATACAGTTAAATACTAAGTCTATATAAAGCTCCTTTAATAAATTAAGTAGTTTAGAAATACTACTTAAAATAGGAAGTATATTTCTTCTAAAGCTAAATACTAACTAAAAACTAATAGTGCATAAGTAGAGTAATTAAAAGATAAAAAGCACTTTAAAAAGAGGGTTAAATAGTACGTAAAATTATTAAAAGGGAAGTACTTGTAACTAGACTTACGTCTAGTAAATTACCTAGCTCTCGTAGCTAGAGTACTTTACTGGCTTAAGCTAGTATTAACTTACTATTAGGGACAAAAGCTTTAGAAACGTAGCTTTCTTTGGGGAGTGTTATAGCCCGTTACACAATACCCTTCAGCGGGCTAAAGTACGCGCTCTATAAGGATACTAGCGTAATAGTTATTAGTAACCCGTTTTAAAATATAAACTAAAGAATTAACCTTATATACGAGTGTTTAGGTATTAAACCCCTATATATAATAAAAGTAAACGTAAGTAAGAGCTTTAGCGTATTATTAACTAATCCTAATATTCTTAAATAGATTTAAATAAGAGTATATAAAGTTAAACTTAAAAAAAAGTAAACTATACATATATAGGGTGAAGCTAAAGAAAACTCTAGTAGAGGCTCGTAGTGGTTCTAATGTGTAAATTAATTATTAAATATACGTATAGGGGTAAAAAACTAATCGAACCTTTTAGTAACTAGTTTCTACTAAAGTTTCCCTTAGAATAGTAGTATTAAACTTAGTTTTATAAGGTAAAGTAAATAATTAGGGACTCGGAGGCGCTATATTACCTTTATTTATTCTTAAACTTTAAATATATAAAAAGCCCTTATTACTTAGCTAAACGTAAGTATTCGAATATATTAATACTAGTAGGCTATTTTTAGTAAGTAAAACTAGTAATACAGAATAAACTAAACGCAAGGTTAAGGTACTAGAGTAGATACTTATTAAATACTATAAAAGGTATTAGTATATTTTAACAGTAGAATAGTAGCTATAAAAGTTAGAATCCACTAAAGACTATATAATAACTCACCTACTAAATATACTAGCCCTAAAAATAAATAGCACTTAAGCATCTTACCTATACCTTACCCTTAGTATAGAAATAATATACTAAGGAGTAGGCGGACGTAGAGGTTAGTAATAAAGTCTAGGGCGTAAGTCTAAGTAAAACGGCCTTTAGTATAAATCTTAATAGTAGTAGTAAATACTTTAATAAAAACTTAAAGAACCGAAGTAGGGAAAGGTTCTATATAAATAGTGGTTGGATATGGGTTAGTTAATTTTAAGCTATAGGGAAGTTCTGTTTTAAAGGGGCACTTATACCCCGTATAGTAAAAGGGAAGCCAGTTAATATTCCAGCACCTAAATATAGGTTTTACGCAGTAATACAACTAAACATAGAGATAATAGCGGGGGCCCCAAGTAGAGTTCTCTTTTCTTCTTAACAATCTATTACTCTAAAATCGGTTTATCTAGAGCTAGGGTTTAATAGTTAAAAGAGCCTAGTACTTTTATTAAGTCTAGTATACTCTTAACATCCCTTAAAAATCCGCGGGAAGGAATAATTCTTATACTAAGTTATACTTATAACTACAACAGGTTTCTAAAGTAAACAGCCTTTAGTTAATAAAATAATATAAATAAGGGAAGTTAGTAAAACAAATCCGTAACTTTAGAATAAAGATTAGCTTTAAGAATTAAGTATGTTAGGCTTTAGACGAATAGCTTAGGAGTAGGTTGCTACTAGCTAAGCAACCAGCTAGAGGCTTCTAGTATCTAAGTTCTAACACCCTTAGTAAGCTTTAGCCGTCCAGCGTACGTTTAATAACTAACTTAAAACTAATATAGATAAGGGGAATCTAACTATTTAATTAAAACATAGTATTGCGATAGCTAAAAAGTAGTATTGACGCAATGTAATTTTTATTTAGTACTCTGAATATCAAAGTAAAGTAATTTAATTAAGTGTGGGTAAATGGTAGGAGTAACTATAACTTAATTTAGTTAGTTAACGGAGCCCCCCTAGGGGTTCTGGATAAAAGGGTTATAAGAGTAGCGCTAAAGAGGCAACTACTAGTAAGGCCTTACGCCTTATAATACTATTAAATTACAGGAATATCCTAAAGCCGCCTACTATTATAGCTGTCCAAAAGGGCCAGTCCCTCCGTAGTTCCTATCTACAGGGGGGGAAATAACGTAGGTAGATAGTATAATGGATAACCGTATAGTTAAGCTCTAAGTCCCCCTTAGGGAATAAGGGTATAGTTTAACGACTAGACGGTAGTGGGTTCCCGGGCGCTTAGTGCTCTAGGGGGCTTAAGATATAGTCTTAGGTTCGTAGAGATACAGTACCTACTAAACAACTTTTAAAATAACTAAATACTTTATTATTTAATTAGTAATACGTATAAATAGATTAACGAGATTCTTACTGTCCCTATTTACTATTTAGTAAAACTACAGCTAAGGGAATGGGCTTAGTAGAATTAGTGGGGAAAGAAGACTCTATTAAGCTTAACTCTAGTTTAATATTATAAAAAGATATAGAAGGTGTAGAATAGGTAGGAGCTTCGGCGCTAGTAAAATACTACTACTTCTATTGTTTTTTTACTTATTTAATAAAGCGGGGCTGGATTTTTATTTAACTTTTGGTTTTAAGGTCCTTTGCGGGCCGACCTGGGTTAAAAATATTATTAGGTAGGGAGTTTAGCTAGGGCGGTATATCTATTAAACTATAACACAGGTATCCTAAGGGGGGCTTATAGAGAACAGAAATCTCTAGTAAAATAAAAGGGTAAAAGTCCCCTTAATTTTAATTTTTAGTATAAATATAAACTATAAAAGTATAGCCTATTAATCCTTTAGTCCCTTAAAATTTAAGGCTAGAGGTACTAGAAAAGTTACTATAGGGATTAACTACTAGTCCTAGGTACTGCGATAGAAAAGTGGTATTTAGTTAAGCGCCCTTTGTATAATACTGGGGGGCGTTACTGTTTATGTAACTTAGTAGGGCTGGAAAGTTCTAGTCCCCGGTAAAACACCTGGATACGGAGAAGTTTTACTAAATTAGTAGTAATAAGCTATAGAGTAACGCTTTATAGTAAAGTCCTTTCTAGGGCGGCTAATAACCTATTAAATAGAGATAATCCGTAGTTAACTAGGCTACTGCACTCCCTCTAGGGCGTGGATATTTAGCGGTTTAACGCTTACTAAAGTATTAGTAAGGGGTTTTCCCTTACTTAAGGTACGGACTATACCTACTTAGGAGAGTGCTGTATCTACTAACTACATTAGCTAAGAAGTATAGAGTAGACTACTATAGCAGTAGCCTGTAGGTATTACGGAACTAGCTTATAGCAGCTAAGTGTTTATAGCGACGTTACTTTTTAATCCTTTAATATCGGCTCTTTTTATTATACCAAAGTAGAATTCGGTAAGTGTTAGATTATTTACTTACTAATAAGGAACATAAGTTAAGTTTAAACCGTTATAAAATAAGTTAGTTTTACCTTACTAATAACCTCGTCGCAATAGTAATTAAGTTTAGTATAAAAAGAACCACTTATTTAAATAATTAATTTTTACGACTGTCCAACCGGGCAGTACTACGACACTACTATCTACTAGATAATAGTTAAACGCCTCTAAGTTAGAATCTATGCTAAAACGCGACAATACTTTCTATATATATAAATAGATACAAATAGACTTTAGCTTAGCGTTTTAATAAGTAATTCCTCTACTACTCTTGAAGTGAGTAGTAGTATTTTACGAATTGTAATTTTAGTACGAGTAGGGTTAAATTCTTTATAAACAACTTAGATATATAAAAGAGTTTTATAAGTAGTAGAGTAGCTTTGTTATTACAATCTGCTAAGGGTAAGTCCTTCTTTGCCTCGATTTCCTTATAAACTTAGTAGCTTAGTACTACAAAAACGCAAGGCGTTATAAGATATAAACTACTACTAAAACAGAGTATAGTAACACTAAGAAGAGTAGGGAGATAGGGAAAAAAGCCCTACTAGTAAGTAGAACCCCCCTTTAAGGGGAGCGCTAGCTCAAAACAGCTAACGCTAAAAAGCCTTCTTTAAAGTACTTTAAGTTATATAGAACTTACTACTAAGTAGTTCCTAAACTTACCCTAAAGCGTACTTGGTTGTAGGAAACTTATCCTTAAGTAGTTCTTAAACTTACTTTTAAGTACAGAAAACCTACTCTAAAGTAACTCTTAAACCTACTCTAAAGTAGCTCCTAAATCTACTCTAAAGTAGCTCCTAAACCTACTCTAAAGTAGCTCCTAAACTTACCCTAAAGTAGCTAAAACCTACCCTAAAGTAACTCCTAAACTTACCCTAAAGTAGCTAAAACTTACCCTAAAGTAACTCCTAAACTTACCCTTAAGTACAGAAAACCTACCCTAAAGTAACTAAAACCTACCCTAAAGTAACTCCTAAACTTACTCTAAAGTAGTTAAAACTTACCTTAAAGTAACTCCTAAACTTACTTTTAAGTATGGGAAACTTACTCTAAAGTAGCTCTTAAACTTACCCTTAAGTACAGAAAACTTACCCTAAAGTGGCTCCTAAACTTACCCTAAAGTAGCTAAAACCTACTCTAAAGTGACTCCTAAACTTACCCTAAAGTGGCTAAAACTTACCCTAAAGTGACTCCTAAACTTATCCTCAAGTGCGGGAAACTTACCCTAAAGTGGCTCCTAAACTTACCCTTAAGTACGGGAAACTTACCCTAAAGTGGCTCCTAAACTTACCCTGAAGTGGCTAAAACCTACCCTGAAGTGGCTCCCAAACTTACCCTAAAGTGGCTAAAACCTACCCTTAAGTACGGAAAACCTACCCTAAAGTGACTCCTAAACTTACCCTTAAGTACGGGAAACCTACCCTAAAGTAAAAAGGTATTTAATCGGAAAATAAAATTTAGGTAAAATACTAAATAGAGGAGTATAAAGTTAAAAAGAATGTTTAGTTTTATAAAAAAAAAGTTATTTTTTTTAAAAATAGAGTAAGTTATTTAATAGTAAAGTAGGTTTAAGTTTTATTTTTAAATAAGTATATAATATTTTACTGTATTTTATATTATAAAATACTTTTTTATTTATTTTTAAGTTTTATTTACTATAAGTATAAAAAATCTATTTTAAAGTAGTTTTTAACTTTTACTTTTAAGTAAAAGAAATTTATTATAAAGTAGTTTTTAAATATATTTTTATATATAAAAAACTTATTTTAAAGTAACTTTTAAATTTACTTTTAAGTATAAAAAACTTACTCTAAAGTAGCTTTTAAACTTACTTTTAAGTATAAAAAACTTACTCTAAAGTACTTCTTAAACTTACTCTTAAGTATAGGAAACTTATTCTAAAGTAGCTTTTAAACTTACTCTTAAGTATAAAAAACTTATTCTAAAGTAGCTTTTAAACTTACCTTTAAGTAGCTAAAACTTACCCTTAAGTAGCTAAAACTTACTCTAAAATAGCTTCTAAACTTACTCTAAAGTAGCTAAAACCTACCTTAAAGTAGCTCTTAAACTTACCCTTAAGTATAGGAAACTTACTTTAAAGTAGCTTTTAAACTTACCCTTAAGTATAGGAAACTTACCCTCAAGTATAGAAAACTTACTTTAAAGTAGCTCTTAAACTTACCCTTAAGTATAGGAAACTTACTTTAAAGTAGCTCTTAAACTTACTCTTAAGTACAGAAAACTTACTCTAAAGTGGCTCCTAAACTTACCCTTAAGTACGGGAAACTTACTCTAAAGTAACTCTTAAACTTACTCTTAAGTATAGGAAACTTACTCTAAAGTAACTCCTAAACTTACTCTTAAGTATAGAAAACTTACTCTAAAGTAGCTTTTAAACTTACCCTTAAGTATAGGAAACTTACTCTAAAGTGGCTTTTAAACTTACCCTTAAGTGTAGGAAACTTACCTTAAAGTAACTCTTAAACTTACCCTTAAGTACAGGAAACTTACTCTTAAGTACTCTAAAACCCGTTCTAGTACGTACCTAGTAGCCGCTTAAGACCGTTAGGTGCTATAGGGAGTATAGAGCCAGTGCCTAGAGTAGGTGCGGGCTATTATAAGTATTTATGTATTATAAGTTAATTTTTTTATTTTTCTATATAAATCTTTTTTTTAAGAAATAAAAAATCAAGGGAAAATTTAGTACAACGGATTTAGGGTCTAAAAAGTGTTAGTGGGCCTATAAAAAGGGAGCAGGTAGCGCTTATAAGCAACGCACAGGCCTAACTCCCCCCGTAACAACCACTACAGCGGCCTATAGCGGAGTGCGCACTATAGTAATACAGTGTAAAACGTTCTGTATTTTTTAAACTACTGCATAGTATCTCCCTAGCGATTTTTTAAGGCCTTAGTAGTTTTAGTTTAGGGGAGTTTATAATAGTAGTCGCCTCCTATAAAAGAAGCTACCTAAGCAGACCTTTAAACTAAAGATACTAAGTAGGACTCTAGGGCCTCGTGCCTCTATAGTTCAGCCGGATAGGCTCTATAGATAACTAGCTACTAGTTAAACCTATACTAAGTAATAGAAGAAAAACTCCCGGCGTCGGACGCTAAATAGCTAAAGCACTAGGGCAAGTCTTTCTTCTACAAGCGCCTAAACTACACAACCCCTCTAGGGGCATAGCGCGGTAGACAGTAGTTTTAGGAAACTTAAACAAAAAAGGTAAAAGCCCTTAAAGCACTATAGACTTAACTAATAGTCCACTCTAATAAGTACAAGTAGTATAAGGGTACCCCCTAAGCGCTGTAAGTAAAATTAGTAACTAAACTCTATTAGGCACTACTAGTAGCTCTAAGTACTTTAACAGGCGGACGATAGTTACCTAGTTAATTCTACTAGTAGTTATATACTTATCTTAAAAATTAAGCTATATATATTTAAGTATAAGTAATTATATAGCAAAACTGCAAATAACTTATTATATAAGTTATTATTTATTTAATAGTACCTTACTACTTAAATAACTATAGTAATTCTAAAGTTAATATATACTAAAAATCCCAACTTTAAAAGGAATATATTTATTAAATTAAAAACTAATACTCTTTAGGACTTACTAGTAATTTATAATAACTTTTTAAATTGTATAGCCTTGCACTAGCGATAGTTTATTTAAATTTCTTCTTTATTAACTTTTAATACTAAAGTAGTATTTTAGTATAGTTATAACAGGTAATAAAGAGTTAGGGCTCGACTCTAAAAAAAGAGCCTAAGAAACAGCTACTATATCTAAAGAAGGCAATAGGCGCGTAAATTACTTAATCCTAACTCGGAGAGGTAGTAACGATAAATACTAATATAGGGCTCTTTTAGGTTTTATAATTAAAATAAGTACAATTTAAATCCCTTAATAAGGAATAATTAAAGAGTAAGTTTAGTACTAGTAGCTATAGTAATTTTAGCTTTAATAGTGTATATTAAAGTTATTGTAGTTAAAAAGCTTATAGTAGAACCTTAGGCCTAGCTAGCCGGTCTACCTTACTATATATACTAGTTTGGCCGGGCCTTTTTTTCTATAAAACTATATGCTTTTTACTAAGTATACTAAAGAAACAGGACTTTTATTTTAAAAAAATTAAAGTACTTTAAACAGGCCTATACTTAAATATATTAGTATAAAATAATAGAATAGAACGTATAGTTCTATTTTATTAATTTCTAAAACCGCTATAATAATTAATAAAGATAGTTAGGAGTATTAGTATTTAATTATTAAAGGTAAAATTCTTAGATTTATTAAAAACTAACTACTGCGAAAGTATTTACTAAAAATGTTTTTATTTATTAAAAACGAAAGTTAGGGGATTAAAGACGATTAGATACTATTGTAGTTTTAATTATAAACTATACTAACTAGGGATTAGATAATATTATTTTTTAATTCATTTGGTACTTTATAAAAAATTAAAGTACTTAGGCTTTAGAAGGAGTATAGTTATAAGGCTAAAACTTAAAGAAATTAATAAAAAAGCACTACTAGGGGTAAATAGTAGCTATTTCGCTTTGCCCTAAATAGCGAGTCTATAAAGGGTTTAGTAAGAAGCTTAATAATTCGCTAGTTACTATTCGTAATAGCAATACCCCTAAATTACGGAAAACCCTTTAAGAGTAAATACTCTTAAGTACAGCTTAAAAGAGACTATGTAGCGGCGGCGTAATAGCCGCTAGTATAGAAAAAACGTGTCTACTTATAAGGCTATTTATAGCTAAGCCTTTATTTACTTTACGCATAAGGGAAAGATCTAAAGACTCAATAGGAATAAGTAAGTAGCTCCGGCCGGCCCACTTAAGATAGAGTCTGTACTTACTTAAAAGGGTAAAAAGAACTTAAAAAAGGAGTCTGTAGCTTAATTTAACTTAATATAGAGAAACTTACTAGGTTTAGATATAATAAGGATTAATAAATTAAAAGCTCTTTTTTAATTTTATAAGTAGTAGTGTATAGCCGTTTTTAGTTAATAGAGTAATTTATCTACTTAATTACAATAACAAATAAGACTTTAACCTATTAAATAGTTTATATTGCTTTAGTAGTACGCCGGCTTTTTAAAGAGACTATTAGTTTAAGTCGATAGAAGTTTAAGGTAATAATAGGTCTGTAATACTTTTAGATATTCTAGGCTGTACGCGCGTTATACTAATAAAGCTAGTAAGTACTCCCTTAGCTAGAAGGTCCGAATAATTTTATTAAACTCTATTATACTAGGGATAGAGTATTATAATTATTACTCTTTAATAAAGAATCCCTAATAAGCGCAAGTTATTAGCTTATATTAATTACGTCCCTACCCTTTATATATACTACCCGTTACTACTACTAATTAAATAGTTTAGTAAGGCTTTTAGACTAGCTTAAAGAAGTAGGTAACTACTACTTAAAGCTGGAAAGTTATTTAAACTTAGTTATTTAGAAGAAGTAAAAGTTATAATAAGGTTTCTGTTAGTGAACTAGTAGAGGGATTATTATTAAGTTACTACTCTTTATAACCCTTTATAAATATACTTTAAACGTTACTTTAGCAGGTAGCTAGAGCTTAGCTTTAGCACTTAAAGCCGCCTTCTCAGCGCGCCCTACCCGCCGGTAGACTACTAAACTCTATTATAACGACGTTTTTTTTAAGTAGTATAAGTAAATAATTAAAACTTTTAATAATAGATTTCTTAGTTCTAGTATCGATAAAGAACGTAGTAAAATACGATAAGTAATATAAATTATAGAATTTAGTGAATTATTAAATCTTTAAACGCATATTACGCCCACTAGTATTCTAGCGGGTATACCTATTTAAGTATTATTTTAACCCTTAAGTACTACTTAGCGTTAGGGCCCTATAGCTTCTATAGGCCCTAAAATATAGTGGCGGACCCTCTTAGAGCCTTTTTTGTGTAGTAATATACTACCTTGTACTAGGATCTAGAGGGACTCCTACTATAAAACCCCCTAATTTATTAAAGTTAACTTTAGATTAAGTAGAAATACCTGCTAAACTTAAGTATATTAATAAGCAGAGGAAAAAAAACTAATAGAAATTACCTTAGTAACAGCAAGTAAAGCAGCAATAGCTTAAATTTAAAATCTAGCTCCCTAGGTCTAAGTTATAATTTATAAAAGATACTTTTAGTACAGTACCTTTTAAGTTCCTTAGAACAGAACACTATAAAGGGTAAGAGCCCTATATAGTTAGATACTAAGCCTATATAAAGCTTTTTTAATGAGTTAAGTAGTTTAGGAATACTGCTTAAAATAGAAAGTATATTTCTTTTAAAGTTAAATACTAGCTAGAGACTAATAGTGCATAAATAAAGTAATTAAAAAATAAAAAGTACTTTAAAAAAAGGGTTAAATAGTACGTAAAATTATTAAAAGGGAAGCGCTTATAACTAAACTTATATCTAGTAAATTACTTAGCTTTTACGACTAGGGCACTTTACCAACTTAAGCTAGTATTAACTTACTATTAGGGACAAAAGCTTTAGGAACATAGCTCTCTTTAGAGAGTATTATAGCCCGTTATATAATACCCTTTAGTAGGCTAAGGTACGCACTTCATAAAGATACTAGCGTAATAGTTATTAGTGACCCGTTTTAAAATACGGACTAAGGAGTTAACTTTATATATAAGTATTTAAGTATTAAACCCCTACGCATAATAAAAGTAAATATAAGTAAAAGCTTTAGTATATTATTAACCAATCCTAATGTTTTTAAATAGATTTAAGTAAAAGTATATAGAGTTAGACCTAAAAAAAAGTAAACTATACGTATATAGAGTAAAGTTAAAAGAAACTCTAGTAGAGGCTTATAGTAGTTCTAATGTATAAATCGATCGTTAAATATACGTATAGAGGCAAAAAACTAATTAAACCTTTTAGTAGCTGGTTTTTGCTAAAGTTTCTCTTAGAATAGTAGTGTTAAACTTAGTTTTATAAGGTAAAGTGAATAATTAGGGACTTAAGGGCGCTATATTACTTTTATTTATTCTTAAACTTTAAATATATAAAAAGCCCTTATTACTTAATTAAACATAGGTATTTAAATATATTAATATTAGTAGGCTATTTTTAGTAAGTAAAACTGGCGATGTAGGATAAACTAAACGTAAGGTTAAGGTGCTAGAGTAGACGCTTATTAGATACTATAAAAGGTGTTAGTATATTTTAATAGTAGGACGGTAGTTATAGAAGTTAGAATCCGCTAAGGACTGTGTAATAACTTATTTACTAAATATACTAACTTTGAAAATAAATAGCGCTTAAGCGTTTTACTTATACTTTGCTTTTAGTATAGAAACGATGTGCTAAAGAGTAGGTGGATGTGGAGGTTAGTGATGAAGTTTAGAGTGTAAGTCTGGGTAGAATAGCCTTTAGTGTAGATTTTGGTAGTAGTAGTAAATACTTTAATAAGAATTTAAAGGACTAAAGTGGGGAAAGGTTCTATATGAATAGTGGTTAGATATGGGTTAGTTGATTTTAAGTTATAGGGAAGTTTTGTTTTAAAGGGGTACTTGTGCTCTGTATAGTAAAAGGGAAGCTAGTTAATATTCCGGTACTTAGATGTGGGTTTTACGCGGTAATGTAACTAAACGCAGAGACGACGGTGGGGGCCCTGGGTAGAGTTTTTTTTTTTTTTTAACAATTTATTACTCTAAAATTAGTTTGTTTAGAGTTAAGGTTTAATAGTTAGAAGAGCCTAGTACTTTTGTTAGGTCTAGTGCGCTCTTAACGTTTTTTAAAAATCTGTGGGAAGGAATAATTTTTACGCTAAGTTGTACTTATAACTATAGTAGGTCTTTAAGGTGAATAGCTTTTAGTTAATAGAATAATATAAATAAGGGAAGTTAGTAAAATAGATTTGTAACTTTGGAATAAGGATTAGCTTTAAGGGTTAGGTATATTAGACTTTAGGTAGATAGCTTAGGAGTAGGTTACTACTAGTTGGGTAACTAGCTAGAGGCTTTTAGTATCTAGGTTCTAATACTTTTAGTAGGTTTTAGCTATTTAGTGTACGTTTAATAATTAATTTAGAACTAGTACGGATAAGGGGAATTTGACTATTTAATTAAAATATAGTATTACGATAGTTAGAAAGTAGTGTTAATGTAATGTGATTTTTGCTTAGTGTTTTAAATGTTAAAGTGAAGTAATTTAACTAAGTATGGGTAAACGGCGGGAGTAACTATGACTTAATTTGGTTAGTTAATAGAGCCCCTTTGGGGGTTTTGGATAAGAGGGTTATAAGAGTAGTATTAAAGAGGCGACTGTTAGTAAGGCCTTATGCTTTGTGATACTATTAAATTATAGAAATATTTTAAAGTTACTTATTACTATAGTTGTTTAAAAGGGCCGGTTCTTTTATAGTTTTTATTTATAGGGGGGGAAATAATATAGATAAATAGTATAATAAATAACTGTATAGTTAAGTTTTAAGTTTTTTTTAGGGGATAAGGGTGTAGTTTAACAACTAGATAGTAGTGGGTTCCTGGGTGCCTAGTGCCCTAAGGGGCTTAAGATATAGTTTTGGGTTTGTAGAGATACGGTACTTGTTAAATAGCTTTTAAGGTAGTTAAATGCTTTGTTATTTAATTAGTGACGCGTATGAATAGATTAATAAGATTTTTATTATTTCTATTTACTATTTAGTGAAACTATAGTTAAGGGAACGGGCTTAGTAGAATTAGTAGAGAAAAAAGACTCTGTTAAGTTTAACTTTAGTTTGATATTATAAAAAGATATAGGAGGTGTAGAATAGGTGGGAGCTTTGGCGCTAGTGAAATACTACTATTCTTATTGTTTTTTTATTTATTTAATAAAGTGGGGCTGGATTTTTGTTTAACTTTTGGTTTTAAGGTCCTTTGTGGGCTAACTCGGGTTAAAGATATTATTAGGTAGGGAGTTTAGTTAGAGTGGTATATTTATTAAACTATAACGTAGGTATTTTAAGGGGGGCTTATAGAGAATAAAAATCTTTAGTAGAATAAAAGGGTAAAAGTTCTTTTAATTTTGATTTTTAGTGTAAATATAAACTATAAAAGTATGGTTTATTAATTTTTTAGTCTTTTAAAATTTAAGACTAAAGGTGCTAGAAAAGTTACTATAGGGATTAACTACTAGTTTTAAGTACTGTAATAGAAAAGTAGTGTTTAGTTAGGCGCCCTTTGTATAACGCTGGGGGGCGTTGCTGTTTATATAACTTAGTAGAGCTAGAAAGTTCTGGCCCCTAGTGAAATACCTGGATGTAGAGAAGTCTTACTAGGTCGGTAGTAGTAGGCTATAGAGTAACGCTTTGTAGTAAAGTCCTTTTTAGAGTGGCTAATAATTTGTTGAATAGAGATAATCCGCAGCTGATTAGGCTACTGTGCTCCTTTTAGGGTGTGGATGTTTGGCGGTTTAATACTTACTAAGGTGTTAGTAAGGGGTTTTTTTTTGCTTAAGGTATAGGCTATACTTACTTAGGAGAGTACTGTGTTTACTAGCTGTATTAGTTAAGAAGTATAGAGTAAACTACTATAGTAGTGGTTTGTAGGTATTACAGAACTGGCTTATAGTAGTTAAGTATTTATAGTAACGTTACTTTTTAATTCTTTAATATTAGCTCTTTTTATTATACTAAAGTAGAATTTAGTAAGTATTAGATTGTTTATTTATTAATAGGGAACGTAAGTTAGGTTTAGACCGTTGTAAAATAAGTTAGTTTTACTCTACTAATAACTTTATTATAATAGTAATTAAGTTTAGTATAAAAGGAACTATTTATTTAAATAATTAGTTTTTATAGTTATTTAATTAGGTAGTGCTGCGATACTACTATTTGCTAGATAATAGCTAAACGCTTTTAAGTTAGAATTTATACTAAAACGCAATAATACCTTTTATATGTATAAATAGATATAAATAGGCTTCGGCTTAGCGTTTTAGTAGGCGATTCTTTTACTACTTTTAAAGTGAGTAGTAGTATTTTATAAATTGTAATTTTAGTATAAGTAGGGTTAAATCCTTTATAAATAACTTAGATATATAAAAGGGTTTTATAAGTAGTAGAGTAGCTTTGTTGTTACGATTTACTAAGGGTAAGCCCTTTTTTACTTTGATTTTTTTATAAACTTAGTAGTTTAGTACTACAAGAACGCAAAGTATTGTAAAACGTAGACTACTACTAAGATAGAGTGTAGTAATGCTGGGAAGAGTAGGGAGATAGGGGAGAAGGCCCTACTGGCGAGTAGAACTCCCCTTTAAGGGGGGCGCTGGCTTAAAACGGCTAATGCTAAAAAGCCTTTTTTAGAGTGCTTTAGGTTATATAGGACTTACTACTAAGTAGTTTTTAAACTTACTCTAAAGTATACTTAGTTGTGGGAAACTTACTCTTAAGTAGTTTTTAAACTTATTCTTAAGTATGGGAAATCTACTCTAAAGTAGCTTTTAAACTTACTCTAAAGTAGCTTTTAAACCTATTTTAAAGTAGTTTTTAAACCTACTCTAAAGTGGTTCTTAAACTTACTTTAAAGTAGTTAAAACTTACTTTAAAGTGACTCTTAAATTTACTTTAAAGTGGCTAAAACTTACTCTGAAGTGACTCCTAAATTTACCCTTAAGTACGGAAAACCTACCCTAAAGTAGCTAAAACCTACCCTAAAGTAACTCTTAAACTTACTTTAAAGTAGCTAAAACTTACTTTAAAGTAACTTTTAAACTTATTTTTAAGTACAGAAAACTTACTCTAAAGTGGCTTTTAAACTTACCTTTAAGTGCGGGAAACTTACTCTAAAGTGGCTTTTAAACTTACTTTAAAGTAGCTAAAACTTACTTTAAAGTAACTTTTAAACTTACTTTAAAGTAGTTAAAACTTACTCTAAAGTAACTTTTAAACTTACCCTTAAGTGCGGGAAACTTACTCTAAAGTAGCTCTTAAACTTACCCTTAAGTACGGGAAACTTACTCTAAAGTGGCTTTTAAACTTACCCTAAAGTAGCTAAAACCTATCCTAAAGTGGCTTCTAAACTTATTTTAAAGTAGTTAAAACTTACTCTTAAGTACGGGAAACTTACTCTAAAGTAACTCTTAAACTTACTTTTAAGTACGGGAAACCTACTTTAAAGTAAAAAGGTATTTAATTGGAAAATAAAATTTAGGTAAAATACTAAATAGAGGAGTATAAAGTTAAAAAGAATGTTTAGTTTTATAAAAAAAAAGTTATTTTTTTTAAAAATAGAGTAAGTTATTTAATAGTAAAGTAGGTTTAAGTTTTATTTTTAAATAAGTATATAATATTTTACTATATTTTATATTATAAAATACTTTTTTATTTATTTTTAAGTTTTATTTACTATAAGTATAAAAAATCTATTTTAAAGTAGTTTTTAACTTTTACTCTTAAGTAAAAGAAATTTATTATAAAGTAGTTTTTAAATATATTTTTATATATAAAAAACTTATTTTAAAGTAACTTTTAAATTTACTTTTAAGTATAGAAAACTTACTTTAAAGTAGCTTTTAAACTTACTCTTAAGTATAGGAAACTTACTTTAAAGTACTTTTTAAACTTATTCTTAAGTATAGGAAACTTATTTTAAAGTAGCTTTTAAATTTACCCTTAAGTATAGGAAACTTACTTTAAAGTAGCTTTTAAACTTACTCTTAAGTAGCTAAAACTTACCCTTAAGTAATTAAAACTTACTCTAAAGTAGCTCCTAAATTTACTCTAAAGTAGTTAAAACCTACTTTAAAGTGGCTTCTAAACTTACTCTTAAGTATAGGAAACTTACTCTAAAGTAGCTTTTAAACTTACTCTTAAGTATAGGAAACTTACTCTTAAGTATAGAAAACTTACTCTAAAGTAGCTTCTAAACTTACCCTTAAGTATAGGAAACTTACTTTAAAGTGGCTCTTAAACTTACTTTTAAGTACGGAAAATTTACTCTAAAGTAGCTCTTAAACTTACTCTTAAGTATAGAAAACTTACCCTAAAGTAGCTTTTAAACTTACTCTTAAGTATGGAAAACTTACTCTAAAGTAACTCCTAAACTTACCCTTAAGTATAGAAAACTTACTCTAAAGTAGCTCTTAAACTTACTCTTAAATACAAGAAACTTACTCTAAAGTGGCTTTTAAACTTACCCTTAAGTACGGAAAACTTACTTTAAAGTAACTCTTAAACTTATTTTTAAGTACGGAAAACTTACCTTTAAGTACTCTAAAACCCGTCTTAGTGCGTATTTAGTAGTTACTTAAGACTGTTAAGTACTATAGGGGGTATAGGGCTAGTGCTTAGAGTAGGTACGGACTGTTGTAAGCGTTTGTGCGTTATAAGTTAATTTTTTTATTTTTCTATATAAATTTTTTTTTTAAAAAATAAAAAATCGAGGGAAAATTTAGTATAATGGATTTAGGACTTAAAAAGCGTTAGTAGGTTTATAAAAAGGGAGTGGGCGGCGTCTATAAGTAATGTATAGACTTAACTCCCCCTGTAATGACTACTATAGTGGCCTATAGCGGAGTACGTACTATAGTAATATAGTATAAAACGTCCTGTATCTTTTAAACTACTATATAGTATTTCTTTAGCAATCTCTTAAAGCTTTAGTAGCTTTAGTTTAAGGGAGTTTATAGTAATAGTTGCTCCCTATAAAGGAGGCTACTTAGGTAAACCTTTAAACTAAAGATACTAAATAAAACTCTAGAACCTTGTACTTTTATAGTTTAGTTAAATAAGCTTTATAAATAACTAACTACTAATTAAACTTATACTAAATAATAGAGAAAAAACTCCTAGTATTAGATACTAAATAGTTAAAGTACTAGAGTAAGTCTCTCTTTTACGGGCGCCTAAGCTACGCAACCCCCCTAGGGGTATAGTATAGTAAATAGTAGCCCTAAAAAACTTAGATAAAGAAAGTAAAAGCCCCTAGGGCACTATAGGCCTAGCTAGTAGTCTACTCTAGCGAGTGTGAGTAGTATAAGGGTACCCCCTAAGTACTATAAGTAAAATTAGTAACTAAACTCTATTAAATACTACTAGTAGCCCTAAGTACCCTAATAAGTGGATAATAGTTACTTAGTTAATTCTACTAGTAGTTATATACTTATTTTAAAAATTAAGCTATATATATTTAAATATAAATAATTATATAGTAAAACTATAAATAGCTTATTATATAAGTTATTATTTATTTAATAATACTTTACTACTTAAATAACCGTAGTAATTCTAAAGCTAATATATACTAAAAATCCCGACTTTAGAAGGAATATATTTATTAAATTAAAAACTAATACCCTTTAGAACTTACTAGTAATTTATAATAACTTCTTAAATTGTATAGCTTTATACTAATAATAGTTTATTTAAATTTCTTCCCTATTAACTTTTAATACTAGAGTAGTGTTTTAGTATAGTTATAACGGGTAATAGAGGGTTAAAACTTAACTCTAAAAAAAGAGCTTAAGAAACGGCTACTATATCTAAAAAAGGCAATAAGCGTATAAATTACTTAATCCCGACTTAAGGAAGTAGTAATAATAAATATTAATATAGAGTTTTTTTAGGTTTTATAATTAAAATAAGTATAATTTAAATCCCTTAATAAAAAACAATTAAAGAGTAAGTTTAGTACTAGTAGCTGTAGTAATTCTAGCTTTAATAGTATATATTAAAGTTATTATAGTTAAAAAGCTTGTAGTAGAACCTTGGGCTTAACTAGCTGGTCCGCTTTACTACGTATACTAGTCTGGCTAGGCCTTTTTCTTTATAAAACTATATACTTTTTACTAAGTATACTAGAAAAACAAAACTTTTACTTTAAAAAAATTAAAGTACTTTAAATAGGCCTATACTTAAATATATTAATATAGAATAATAAAATAGGACGTATAGTTTTATTTTATTAGTTTTTAAAACTACTATAATAATTAATAGGGATAGTTAGGGGTATTAGTATTTAATTATTAAAAGTAAAATTCTTAAATTTATTAAAAACTAACTACTATAAAAGTATTTACTAAAAATATTTTTATTTATTAGGAATAAAAGTTAAGAGATTAAAAATAATTAAATACTGTTATAGTTTTAACTATAAACTATACTAACTAGGGATTGAATAATATTATTTTTTAACTCGTTTGGTACTTTATAAAAAATTAAAGTACTTAAGCTCTAGGGGGAGTATAGTTGTAAAACTAAAACTTAAAAAAATTAATAGAAAAGCACTACTAAAGGTAAATAGTAGCTGTTTTGCTTTACCCTAAATAGTAAGTCCGTAAAGGGTCTAATAAAAAGTCTAATAATTTACTAGTTACTACTTATAGTAGTAATACCCCTAAATTATAGAAAACCCTTTAAGGATAAATACTCCTAAACACAGCTTAAAAAAAACTATATAGCAGTAGCGTAATAACTGCTAGTACAGAAAAAACGTATTTACTTATAAAGCTACTTATAGCTAAGCCCCTACTTACTTTATATATAGAAAAAAGGTCTAAAGACTTAATAGGGATAGATAGATAGCTCTAACTGGCCTACTTAAAATAGAGTTTATACCCGCTTAAAAAAGTAAAAAGAACCTAAAAAGGGAGCCTATAGCTTAATTTAACTTAATACAGAAAAACTTACTAAGTTTAAATATAATAAGAATTAATAAATTAAGAACTCTTTTTTAATTTTATAAGTAGTAGTATATAACTGTTTTTAATTAGTAGAGTAATTTATTTACTTAATTATAATAATAAATAAAACCTTAACCTACTAAATAGTTTATATTACTTTAGTAGTATACTGGCTTTTTAAAAAAACTATTAATTTAAATTAATAAAAGTTTAAAGTAATAATAAGTTTATAATACTCTTAAATATTCTAAGCTGTATACGTATTATACTAATAAAGCTAGTAAGTACTCCCTTAGTTAGAAGGTCCGGGTAATTTTATTAAACTCTATTGTACTAAGAATAAAGTATTATAATTATTACTCTTTAATAAGGAATCCCTAGTAAGCACAAGTTATTAGTTTGTATTAATTACGTTCCTACCCTTTATATATACTACCTGTTACTACTACTAATTAAATAGCTTAATAAGGCTTTTAGACTAGTTTAAAAAGGTAGGTAACTACTACTTAAAACTAAAAAGTTATTTAAATTTAGTTATTTAAAAGAAGTAAAAGTTATAATAAAGTCTCTATTAGTAAACTAGTAAAGGGATTATTATTAAGTTACTACTCTTTATAACCCTTTATAAATATACTTTAAATATTACTTTAGTAGGTAGCTAGAGCCTAGCTCTAGCGCCTAGAACCGCCTTTTTAGCGTGCCCTATTTACTAGCGGACTACTAAACTCTATTATAATAACGTTTCTTTTAAGTAGTATAAGTAAATAATTAAAACTTTTAATAATAAATTTTTTAGTTTTAGTATTAATAAAAAACGCAGTAAAATATAATAAGTAATATAAATTATAGAATTTAGTAAATTATTAAATCTTTAAATACATATTACGCCTACTAGTATTCTAGTGGGTATACCTATTTAAGCGTTATTTTAATTCTTAAGTACTACTTAGTATTAGGGCCCTATAACTTCTATAAACTCTAAAATATAGTAGCGGACCCTTCCGGAGCCTCCTTTATATAGTAATATACTACTTTGTACTAGAATCTAAAAGAACTTTTACTATAAAACCCCTTAATTTATTAAAGTTAACTTTAAATTAAATAAAAATACCTACTAAACTTAAGTATATTAATAAATAAAAAAAAAGAAACTAATAGGGATTACTTTAGTAATAGTAAGTAAAGTAGTAATAGCTTAAATTTAAAATCTAGCCCCTTAAGTTTAAGTTATAATTTATAAAAAATACTTTTAGTACAGTGCCTTTTAAGTTCCTTAAAACAGAATGCTATAAAGGATAAAAACCCTATATAGTTAAATACTAAGCCTATATAAAGCTCTTTTAACGAGTTAAGTAGTTTAGGAATACTACTTAAAATAAAAAGTATATTTTTTTTAAAGTTAAATACTAGTTAAAGACTAATAGTATATAAGTAAAGTAATTAAAAAATAAAAAGTACTTTAAAAAAAGAATTAAATAATATATAAAATTATTAAAAGAAAAGTACTTATAACTAAACTTATATTTAGTAAATTACCTAACTCTTGTAGCTAAGGTACTTTACTAACTTAGGCTAGTATTAACTTACTGTTGGGAATAAAAGCTTTAGAAATATAGCTCTTTTTAAAGAGTATTATAGCTTATTATATAATACCCTTTAGTGGGCTAAAGTATACACTCTGTAAGGATACTAGCGTAATAGTTATTAACGACCTATTTTAAAACACAGACTAAGGAGTTAACCTTATGTATAAGTATTTGAGTATTAAACCCCTACGTATAATAAAAGTAAATATAAGTAAAAGTTTTAGTGTATTATTAATTAATTTTAATATTCTTAAATAGATTTAAGTAAGAGTATATAGAGTTAAATTTAAAAAAAAGTAAACTATACATATATAGAGTAAAACTAAAAAAAACTCTAGTAAAAACTTATAGTAGTTCTAATGTACAAATTAATTGTTAAATATATACATAGAAGCAAAAAACTAATTAAACCTTTTAATAACTAATTTTTACTAAAGTTTTTTTTAGAATAGTAGTATTAAACTTAGTTTTATAAAGTAAAGTAAATAATTAAAAACTTAGAAGTACTATATTACCTTTATTTATTCTTAAACTTTAAATATATAAAAAGCCCTTATTACTTAATTAAATATAAGTATTTAAATATATTAATACTAGTAGGCTATTTTTAGTAAGTAGAACTAGTAATACAGGATAAACTAAACGCAAAGTTAAAGTGCTAGAGTAAACACTTATTAAATACTATAAAAAGTATTAGTATATTTTAATAGTAGAATAGTAGCTATAAAAGTCAAAATCTACTAAAGACTATATAATAACTTACTTACTAAATATACTAGCCCTAAAAATAAATAGTACTTAAGTATTTTATTTATACTTCGCCCTTAGTGTAAAAATAATATACTAAGAAGTAGATAGATGTAGAGGTTAGTAATAAAGTTTAAAGTGTAAGCTTAAGTAAAACGGCCTTTAGTATAGATTTTAGTAGTAGTAGTAAATACTTTAATAAGAACTTAAAGAACTAAAGTAAAAAAAGGTTCTATATAAATAGTAGTTAAATATAAGTTAATTAATCTTAAACTATAAAAAAGTTTTATTTTAAAAGGGCACTTATACTCTATATAGTAAAAAAAAAACTAATTAATATTTTAGTACTTAAATATAAGTTTTATATAGTAACGTAACTAAATACAAAAATAATAATAGGGGCCCTAGATAGAGTTTTTTTTTTTTTTTAATAATCTATTACTCTAAAATTAATTTATCTAAAACTAGGGTTTAATAGTTAAAAGAGCTTAATACTTTTATTAAGTTTAATATACTCTTAACGTTCCTTAAAAATCTATAAAAAGGAATAATTTTTATACTAAGTTGTACTTATAACTATAGTAGGTTTTTAAAGTAAATAGCCTTTAATTAATAAAATAATATAAATAAAGAAAGTTAATAAAATAAATTTATAACTTTAAAATAAAAATTAACTTTAAGAGTTAAGTATATTAAACTTTAAGTAAATAACTTAAAAGTAAGTTGCTACTAGTTGGGTAACTAGCTAGAGGCTTTTAGTATTTAAATTCTAATGCCTTTAGTAGACTTTAGCTATTTAGTGTATATTTAATAACTAACTTAAAACTAATATAAATAAAGGGAATTTAACTATTTAATTAAAATATAGTATTATAATAACTAAAAAGTAGTATTAACGTAATGTAATTTCTATTTAGTACTCTAAATATTAAAGTAAAGTAATTTAACTAAGTATGGATAAATAGTAGAAGTAATTATAACTTAATTTAATTAACTAATAAAGCCCCCCTAGGGGTTTTAAATAAAAGAGTTATAAAAATAGTACTAAAAAAGTAATTGCTAATAAAGCCTTATGCTTTATAATACTATTAAATTATAAAAATATCCTAAAGCTACTTATTACTATAGCTATTTAAAAGGGCTGGTTCCTCTGTAGTTTCTATTTATAGAGGGGGAAATAATATAGGTGAATAGTATAATAAATAACTACGTAGTTAAGTTTTAAGTCTCCCCTAGAAAATAAAAGTATAGTTTAATAACTAAATAGTAGTAAGTTTTTAGGTACTTAGCGCCTTAAGGGGCTTAAAATATAGTTTTAAATTTATAAAAATACAGTACTTATTAAATAACTTTTAAAATAGCTAAATACTTTATTATTTAATTAATAACGCGTATAAATAAATTAATAAAATTCCTACTATCTTTATCTACTATTTAGTAAAACTATAGCTAAAAGAACGGGCTTAGTAGAATTAGTAAAAAAAAAAAACTCTATTAAGTTTAACTTTAGTTTAATATTATAAAAAAATATAAAAAGTATAGAATAAGTAAGAACTTTGGCGCTAGTAAAATACTACTACTCTTATTATTTTTTTACTTATTTAATAAAGTAGAACTAGATTTTTATTTAACTTTTAGTTTTAAAGTCCTTTATAAACTAACTTAAGTTAAAAATATTATTAAATAGGGAGTTTAACTAGAGTAATATATTTATTAAACTATAATATAGGTATTTTAAAGGGGACTTATAAAAAATAAAAATCTCTAGTAAAATAAAAAAATAAAAGTCCCTTTAATTTTAATTTTTAGTATAAATATAAACTATAAAAGTATAGTTTATTAATCCTTTAGTTTTTTAAAATTTAAAACTAAAAGTACTAAAAAAGTTACTATAGAGATTAACTACTAGTTTTAAGTGCTATAATAAAAAAGTAGTGTTTAGTTAAGTGCCCTTTGTATAATACTAGGGGGCGTTATTATTTATATAACTTAGTAGAGCTAAAAAGTTTTGGCTCCTAGTAAAATACTTAAATATAAAGAAGTTTTATTAAGTTAGTAGTAGTAAACTATAGAGTAATACTTTATAGTAAAGTCCTTTTTAGAGTAGTTAATAACTTATTAAATAAAGATAATCCGTAGTTAACTGGACTACTACGCCCCTTTTAGAGTGTAAATATTTAATAGTTTAATGCTTACTAAAGTATTAGTAAGGGGTTCTTTTTTGCTTAAAGTATAAACTATACTTACTTAAAAGAGTACTATATTTACTAACTATATTAACTGAAAAGTATAGAGTAAACTACTATAGTAGTAACTTATAAGTATTATAAAACTAATTTATAGTAGTTAAGTATTTATAGTAATGTTGCTTTTTAATTTTTTAATATTAGCTTTTTTTATTATACTAAAGTAGAATTTAGTAAGTATTAAATTATTTATTTACTAATAGGGAACGTAAGCTAGGTTTAGATTGTTGTAAAATAAGTTAGTTTTACTCTACTAATAACCTTATTGTAATAATAATTAAACTTAGTATAAAAAGAACTACTTATTTAAATAATTAGTTTTTATAACTATTTAACTAAGTAGTACCGTAATACTACTATCTACTAAATAATAACTAAACGCCTTTAAATTAAAATCTATACTAGAATGTAATAATACTTTCTATATATATAAATAAACATAAATAAACTTCGACTTAGTATTTTAATAAGTAATTCCTCTACTACTCTTAAAGTGAGTAGTAGTATTTTATAAATTATAATTTTAGTATAAGTAGGGTTAAATCCTTTATAAATAACTTAAATATATAAAAGGGTTTTATAAATAGTAGAGTAGTTTTATTATTATAATCTACTAAGAGTAAGCCCTTTTTTACCTTAATTTCCTTATAAACTTAATAGCTTAGTACTGTAAAAATATAAGGTGTTATAAAATGTAAACTACTACTGAGATAGGGTATAGTAATACTAAGAAGAATAGAGAAATAAGGGAAAAGGCTCTACTAATAAGTAAAACCCCCTTTTAAAGGGGGTACTAGTTTAAAATAACTAATACTAAAAAGCCTTTTTTAAAGTACTTTAAATTATATAAAACTTACTACTAAGTAGTTTTTAAATTTACTTTAAAGTATACTTAGTTATAAGAAACTTACTCTTAAGTAGTTTTTAAACTTACTTTTAAGTATAGAAAACCTACTCTAAAGTAGCTTTTAAATCTACTCTAAAGTAACTTTTAAACTTACTCTAAAGTAGTTCTTAAACTTATTTTAAAGTAGCTCTTAAACTTACTTTAAAGTAGCTAAAACCTACTTTAAAGTAACTCCTAAACTTATTCTAAAGTAGCTAAAACTTACTTTAAAGTAACTCCTAAACTTACCCTTAAGTATAAAAAACCTACTTTAAAGTAACTAAAACCTACTCTAAAGTAACTCCTAAACTTACTCTAAAGTAGTTAAAACTTACTCTAAAGTAACTCCTAAACTTACTCTTAAATATAGAAAACTTACTTTAAAGTAGCTTTTAAATTTACCCTTAAGTACGGGAAACTTACTTTAAAGTAGTTTTTAAACTTACTTTAAAGTAGCTAAAACCTACTCTAAAGTAACTCTTAAACTTACTCTAAAGTAACTAAAACTTACTTTAAAGTAACTCTTAAACTTACTTTTAAGTATAGAAAACTTACTCTAAAGTAGTTCTTAAACTTACTTTTAAGTGCGGGAAACTTACTCTAAAGTAGTTTTTAAACTTACTCTAAAGTAATTAAAACTTACTTTAAAGTAGCTTTTAAACTTACTCTAAAGTAGCTAAAACCTATCCTTAAATATAAGAAACCTACTTTAAAGTAACTTCTAAACTTACCCTTAAGTATAGAAAACCTACTTTAAAGTAAAAAGGTATTTAATTAAAAAATAAAATTTAAGTAAAATATTAAATAGAAGAGTATAAAGTTAAAAAGAATATTTAGTTTTATAAAAGAAAAGTTATTTTTTTTAAAAATAGAGTAAGTTATTTAATAGTAAAGTAGGTTTAAGTTTTATTTTTAAATAAGTATATAATATTTTACTATATTTTATATTATAAAATACTTTTTTATTTATTTTTAAGTTTTATTTACTATAAGTATAAAAAATTTATTTTAAAGTAGTTTTTAACTTTTACTCTTAAGTAAAAAAAATTTATTATAAAGTAGTTTTTAAATATATTTTTATATATAAAAAACTTATTTTAAAGTAACTTTTAAATTTACTTTTAAATATAAAAAACTTATTCTAAAGTAGTTTTTAAACTTACTTTTAAGTATAAAAAACTTATTCTAAAGTACTTTTTAAACTTACTCTTAAATATAGAAAACTTATTCTAAAGTAGCTTTTAAACTTATCCTTAAGTATAAGAAACTTACTTTAAAGTAGCTTTTAAACTTACTCTTAAGTAACTAAAACTTACCCTTAAGTAGCTAAAACTTACTCTAAAGTAGCTCCTAAACTTACCCTAAAATAATTAAAACCTACTCTAAAGTAGCTTCTAAACTTACCCTTAAGTATAGGAAACTTACTTTAAAGTAGCTTTTAAACTTACCCTTAAGTATAGAAAACTTACTCTTAAGTATAGAAAACTTACTCTAAAGTAGCTCCTAAACTTACCCTTAAGTATAGGAAACTTACTTTAAAGTAGTTTTTAAACTTACCCTTAAGTGCGGAAAACTTACCCTAAAGTAGCTCTTAAACTTATCCTTAAGTATAGAAAACTTACTCTAAAGTAGCTCCTAAACTTACCTTTAAGTATAGAAAACTTACTTTAAAGTGACTCTTAAACTTATTTTTAAGTATAAAAAACTTATTTTAAAGTAGCTTTTAAACTTACTCTTAAGTACGGGAAACTTACTTTAAAGTAGCTCTTAAACTTACCCTTAAGTATAAAAAACTTACTTTAAAGTAACTCCTAAACTTACCTTTAAGTATAGAAAACTTACTTTTAAGTACTTTAAAACTTATTTTAGTGCGTACTTAGTAGCTGCTTAAGGCTATTAAGTGCTATAGGGGGTATAGAGTTAGTACTTAGAATAAGTACGGGCCGTTATAAGCGTTTATGCGTTGTAAGTCGATTTTTTTATTTTTCTATATAAATTTTTTTTTTAGGAAATAAAAAATTAAGGAAAAATCTAGTATAACGGATTTAGGGCTTAAAAAGTATTAGTAGGTTTATAAAAAAAAAACGGGCAGTGCTTATAAATAACGTATAGGCTTAACTCCCTCTATAATAACTACTATAGTAGTCTATAGCGGAGTATGTACTATAATAATATAGTATAAAACGTTCTGTATCTTTTAAACTACTACGTAGTATTTTTTTAGTAATTTCTTAAGGCCTTAATAGTTTTAGTTTAAAGGAGTTTATAGTAGTAGTTACCCCCTATAAAAAAAGCTACTTAGGCGGACCTTTAAACTAAAAATACTAGGTAAAACTCTAGAGCTTTGTACTCCTATAATTTAGCTAAATAAACTCTATAAATAACTAGCTACTAATTAAATCTATACTAAATAATAGAAAAAAAACTCTTAGTATTAAACGCTAAATAACTAAAGTACTAGGGTAAATCTTTCTTTTATAAGTACCTAAGCTATATAACTCCCCTGGGAGCATAGTGTAGTAGATAGTAGCTCTAGGAAACTTAAATAAAGAAGGTAAAAGTCCCTAGAGCGCTATAGGCCTAACTAGTAGTTTACTTTAGTGGGTATAAGTAGTGTAAAAGTACCCCCTAAGCGCCACAAATAAAATTAGTAACTAAACTCTATTAAACACTACTAATAGTCCTAAGTACCCTAATAGGTAGATAATAGTTACTTAGTTAATTTTACTAATAGTTATATACTTATTTTAAAAATTAAGCTATATATATCTAAGTATAAGTAATTATATAGTAAAACTATAAATAACTTATTATATAAGTTATTGTTTATTTAATAGTACTTTACTACTTAAATAACTATAGTAATTTTAGAACTAATATATACTAAAAATCCTAACTTTAAAAGGAATATATTTATTAAATTAAAAACTAATACCCTTTAGGGCTTATTAGTAATTTATAATAACTTCTTGAATTGTATAGCCTTATGCTAGTAATAGTTTATTTAAATTTCTTCTTTATTAACTTTTAATACTAAAGTAGTATTCTAGTATAGTTATAACGGGTAATAGAGGGTTAGGACTTGACCCTAAAAAAGGAGCCTAAAAAATGGCTACTATATCTAAAAAAGGTAATAAGTGCATAAATTACTTAATCCTAACTTAGAAAAGTAGTAATAATAAATACTAATATAAAGTTCTTTTAAGTTTTATAATTAAAATAAGTATAATTTAAATCCCTTAATAAAGAATAATTAAAAAGTAAGTTTAGTACTAGTAACTATAGTAATTCTAACTTTAATAGTATATATTAAAGTTATTATAGTTAAAAAGCTTATAGTAAAACCTTAAGCCTAGTTAGTTAGTCTACCTTACTGTATACACTAGTCCGGCCGGGCCTTTCCCTCTATAGAACCGTATACCCTTTACTAAGTATACTAAAAAAACAAAACTTTTACTTTAAAAAAATTAAAGTACTCTAAACAAACCTATACTTAAATACATTAGTATAGAATAATAAAATAGAACGTATAGTTTTATTTTATTAGTTTTTAAAACTACTGTAATAATTAATAAGGATAGTTAAAAGTATTAGTATTTAATTATTAAAAGTAAAATTCTTAAATTTATTAAAAACTAACTACTATAAAAGTATTTACTAAAGATGTTTTTATTTATTAAAAATAAAAGTTAAAGGATTAAAGATAATTAAATACCGTTGTAGTTTTAACTATAAACTATACTAACTAAAGATTGGATAATATTATTTTTTAACTTGTTTAGTACTTTATAAAAAATTAAAGTACTTAAGCTTTAGGGGGAGTATAATTATAAAACTAAAACTTAAAAAAATTAATAAAAGGGTATTACTAAGAGTAAATAGTAACTGTTTTACTTTACTCTAAATAGTAAGTTTATAAAGGGTTTAGTAAAAAGTTTAATAATTTACTAGTTACTATTTGTAGTAGTAATACTCTTAAATTATAAAAAACCCTTTAAAAGTAAATACTCTTAAGTATAGTTTAAAAGAAACTGTATAGTAGTAGTGTAATAGTTACTGGTATAAGAAAAATGTATTTACTTATAAAGCTACTTATAGCTAAGCCCCTACTTACTTTATATATAGAGGAAAGGTTTAAAAACTTAATAGAGATAAATAAATAGCTTTAACTGGCTTACTTAAAATAAAGTCCGTACCCGCTTAAAAGGGTAGAAAGAACTTAAAAAGGGAGCCTATAGCTTAATTTAATTTAACACAGAAAAACTCACTAGGTTTAGATATAATAAGGATTAATAAATTAAAAACTCTTTTTTAATTTTATAAATAGTAGTATATAGCTGTTTTTAGTTAATAGAGTAATTTATTTACTTAATTATAATAATAAATAAGACTTTAACTTACTAAATAGCTTGTATTACTTTAGTAGTATACTAACTTTTTAAAAGAACTATTAGTTTAAGTTAATAAAAGTTTAAGGTAATAATAAGTCTATAATACCCTTAAATATTCTAAGCTGTACGCGCGTTATACTAATAAAGCTAGTAAGTACTCCTTTAGCTAAAAGGTCTGAGTAATTTTATTAAACTCTATTGTACTAAAGATAAAGTATTATAATTATTACTTTTTAATAAAGAATCCCTAGTAAGTATAAGTTATTAACTTATATTAATTACGTTCCTACCCTTTATATATACTACCCGTTACTACTACTAATTAAATAGTTTAGTAAAGCTTTTAGATTAACTTAAAGAAGTAGGTAACTACTATTTAAAGTTAGAAAGTTATTTAAACTTAGTTATTTAAAAGAAGTAAAAGTTGTAATAAGGTCTCTATTAGTAAACTAGTAGAGGGATTATTATTAAGTTACTACTCTTTATAACCCTTTATAAATATACTTTAAATGTTACTTTAGTAGGTAGCTAGAGCTTAGTTTTAGTACTTAGAGCTGCCTTTTTAGTATGCCCTACCCGTTAGTGGACTACTAAACTCTATTATAATAACGTTTTTTTTAAGTAGTATAAATAAATAATTAAAACTTTTAATAATAAATCTTTTAGTTTTAGTATTAATAAAAAATATAGTAAAATATAATAAGTAATATAAATTATAGAATTTAGTAAATTATTGAATTTTTAAATATATATTATACCTACTAGTATTTTAGTGAGTATACCTATTTAAGCGTTATTTTAACCCTTAAGTACTACTTAGTATTAGGGCCCTATAGCTTCTATAGGCTCCGAAATATAGTAGTGGACCCTCCTAGAGCCTCTTTTACGTAGTAATATACTACTTTGTACTAAGATCTAGAGGAACTCTTACTGTAAAACCCCTTAATTTATTAAAGTTAACTTTAAATTAAATAGGAATACTTACTAAACTTAAGTATATTAATAAGTGGAGAAAAAGAAACTAATAGGAATTACTTTAGTAATAGTAAGTAAAGCGGCAACAGCTTAAATTTAAAATCTAGCCCCCTGAGTCTGAGTTATAATTTATAAAGAATACTTTTAGTATAGTGCCTTTTAAGTTCTCTAGAATAAAACGCTATAAAGAGTAAGAGCTCTATATAATTAAATACTAAGTTTATATAAAGCTCTTTTAATAAGTTAAGTAGTTTAGGAATACTACTTAAAATAAAAAGTATATTTTTTTTAAAGTTAAATACTAGCTAGAAACTAATAGTGTATAAGTAAAGTAATTAAAAAATAAAAAGTACTTTAAAAAAAGGGTTAAATAGTATATAAAATTATTAAAAGGGAAGTACTTATAACTAGACTTATGTTTAGTAAATTACTTAACTTTTGTAACTAGGGTACTTTATTAACTTAAACTAGTATTAACTTATTATTAAGAATAAAAACTTTAGAAATATAACTCTTTTTAAAGAGTATTATAGTTTGTTATATAATACTCTTTAGTAGACTAAAGTATATACTTTATAAGGATATTAGTGTAATAATTATTAGTAACTTGTTTTAAAATATAAACTAAAAAGTTAATTTTATATATAAGTATTTGAGTATTAAACCCCTATGTATAATAAAAGTAAATATAAGTAAAAACTTTAGTGTATTATTAACTGATTTTAATATTTTTAGATAAATTTAAGTAAAAGTATATAAAGTTAAACTTAAAAAAAAGTAAATTATATATATATAGGATAAAGTTAAAAAAAACTCTAGTAAAGGCTTATAGCGGTTCTAATGTATAAATTAATTGTTAAATATATATATAAAAGTAAAAGACTAATTAAACTTTTTAATAACTAGTTTTTACTAAAGTTTTTTTTAGAATAGTAGTATTAAACTTAGTTTTATAAAGTAAAGTAAATAATTAAGGACTTAGGGGCACTATATTACTTTTATTTATTCTTAAACTTTAAATATATAAAAAGTCTTTATTACTTAACTAAATATAAGTATTTAAATATATTAATACTAATAAGCTATTTTTAATAAGTAGAACTAGTAATATAGAATAAACTAAATATAAAGTTAAGGTGCTAGAGTAAATACTTATTAGATACTATAAAAAGTATTAGTATATTTTAATAGTAAGATAGTAGTTATAAAAGTTAGAATCTATTAAGAACTATATAATAACTTACTTACTAAATATACTAGCCCTAAAAATAAATAGCGCTTAAGTATTTTACCTATACCTTGCCCTTAATATAAAAATAATATACTAAAGAATAGGTAAATGTAAAAGTTAGTAATAAAGTTTAAAGTGTAAGTCTAGGTAAAATAGCCTTTAGTATAGATTTTAGTAGTAGTAGTAAATACTTTAATAAAAACTTAAAGGACTAAAGTAGAAAAAGGTTTTATATAAATAGTAGTTAAATATAAATTAGTTAATCCTAAGCTATAGGGAAGTTCTGTTTTAAAGGGGCACTTATACTCTATATAGTAAAAAAGAAGTTAGTTAATATTCTAGTACTTAGATATAGGTTTTACGTAGTAATATAACTAAATATAGAAATAATAGTGGGGGCTCTGGATAAAGTTTTTTTTTTTTTTTAATAATTTATTACTTTAAAATTGGTTTATTTAGAATTAGGGTTTAATAGTTAGAAGAGCTTAGTATTTTTATTAAGTTTAGTATACTTTTAATATTTTTTAAAAATCTATAAAAAGGAATAATTTTTATACTAGGTTGTACTTATAACTATAGTAAGTTTTTAAAGTAAATAGTCTTTAGTTAATAAAATAATATAAATAAAAGAAGTTAGTAAAATAAATTTATAATTTTAAAATAAAAATTAGTTTTAAGGGTTAAGTATATTAAGCTTTAGGTAGATAACTTGGAAGTAGGTCGCTATTAACTAGATAACTAGCTAAAGACTTTTAGTATTTAAGTTTTAATGCCTTTAATAGGCTTTAACTATTTAGTATATATTTAATAATTAATTTAAAACTAGTATAAATAAGGGGAATTTAATTATTTAATTAAAATATAGTATTATAATAACTAGAAAGTAGTATTAATATAATGTGATTTTTACTTAGTACTTTAAATATTAAAGTAAAGTAATTTAACTAAGTGCGGGTAAATAGTAGGAATAACTATAACTTAATTTAATTAGCTAATAAAGCCTCTTTAGGGGTTCTAAACGAGAGGGTTATAAGAGTAGTACTAAAGAGGTAACTACTAATAAAGCTTTATGCTTTATAATACTATTAAATTATAAAAATATTTTAAAGTTACTTACTACTATAACTATTTAAAAGGGCCGGTCCCTCTGTAATTTTTATTTATAGAGGGAGAAATAATATAAACGGATAGTATAATAAATAACTGTGTAGTTAAGTTTTAAGTTCCCTTTAGGGGATAAAAGTATAGTTTAATAACTAAATAGTAGTAAGTTTTTAGGTACTTAGTGCCTTAGGGGGCTTAAAATATAGTTTTAGGTCTGTAAAAACATAGTACCTACTAAATAGCTTTTAAAGTAGCTAAATACTTTATTATTTAATTAATAATATATATAAATAAATTAATAAGATTCCTACTATTTTTATTTACTATTTAGTAAAACTATAGCTAAAGGAATAAGTTTAGTAGAATTAGTAGAAAAAAAAGACTTTATTAAACTTAACTTTAATTTAATATTATAAAAAAATATAAAAAGTATAGAATAAGTAAAAACTTTAGTACTAGTAAAATACTACTACTCTTATTATTTTTTTACTTATTTAATAAAGTAAAACTAAATTTTTGTTTAACTTTTAGTTTTAAAGTTCTTTGTAGGCCGACTTAGGTTAAAAATATTATTAAATAAGGAGTTTAACTAGAGTAGTATATTTATTAAACTATAATATAGGTATTTTAAAGGGGGCTTATAAAAAATAAAAATCTTTAGTAAAATAAAAGAGTAAAAGTCCCTTTAATTTTAATTTTTAGTATAAATATAAACTATAAAAGTATAGTTTATTAATCCTTTAGTTTTTTAAAATTTAAAACTAAAAGTGCTAAAAAAGTTACTATAGAAATTAACTACTAGTCCTAGGTGCTGTAATAAAAAAGTAGTGTTTAATTAAGTGCCCTCTGTATAATACTAAAGGGCGTTACTATTTATATAACTTAGTAGAGCTAAAAAGTTCTAGTTCCTAGTAAAATACTTAAATATAAAAAAGTTTTATTAAGTTAGTAGTAGTAGACTATAGAGTAATGCTTTATAGTAAAGTCCTTTTTAAAGTAGTTAATAACTTATTAAATAAAGATAATTTATAGTTAACTGAGCTACTGCGCCCCCTTTAGAGTGTAGATATTTAGTAGTTTAATACTTATTAAAGTATTAGTAAAGGGTTCTTCTTTACTTAAAGTATAAACTATACCTATTTAAAAAAGTACTATATCTACTAACTATATTAATTAAAAAGTATAAAGTAAACTACTATAGTAGTAGCTTATAAGTATTATAAAACTAACTTATAGTAGCTAAGTATTTATAGTAATATTACTTTTTAATTCTTTAATATTGACTCTTTCTATTATACTAAAGTAGAATTTAATAAGTATTAAATTATTTACTTACTAATAAAAAACGTAAACTAAGTTTAAACTGTTATAAAATAAATTAGTTTTACTTTATTAATAACTTTGTTGTAATAGTAATTAAGCTTAATATAAAAGGAACTACTTATTTAAATAATTAGTTTTTATAACTATTTAACTAGGTAGTACTATAACGCTACTATTTACTAAATAATAGCTAAATACCTTTAAGTTAGAATTTATACTAAAATACAATAATACCTTTTATATATATAAATAAATATAAATAAGCTTTAGCTTAGTATTTTAATAGGTAATTCCTTTACTACTTTTAAAGTAAGTAGTAGTATTTTGCGAATTATAATTTTAATATAAGCGGGGTTAAATCCTTTATAAATAACTTAAATATATAAAAGGGTTTTATAAGTAGTAGAGTAGCTTTATTATTATAATCTACTAAGGGTAAGTCCTTTTTTACTTTAATTTCTTTATAAACTTAGTAGCCTAGTACTATAAAAATATAAGGCGTTATAAAACGTAAACTACTATTAAAATAGAGTGTGGTAATACTAGAAAGAGTAGAAAAATAGAAAAAAAGGCCCTACTAGTAAGTAGAACCCCCCTTTAAAGAGGGCACTAACTTAAAATAACTAACGCTAAAAAGCCTTCCCTAAAGTACCTTAAGTTATATAGAACTTACTACTAAGTAGTTCCTAAACTTACTCTAAAACGTACTTAATTATAAAAAACTTACTTTTAAGTAGTTCTTAAACTTACCTTTAAGTACGGAAAACCTACCCTAAAGTAGTTTCTAAACTTACTCTAAAGTGGCTCTTAAACCTACTCTAAAGTAGCTTCTAAACCTACTTTAAAGTAGCTCCTAAACTTACTTTAAAGTAACTAAAACCTACTTTAAAGTAACTCCTAAACTTACCCTAAAGTAGCTAAAACTTACTTTAAAGTAACTTCTAAACTTACCCTTAAGTATAGAAAACCTACTCTAAAGTAACTAAAACCTATTCTAAAGTAACTCTTAAACTTACTTTAAAGTAGCTAAAACTTACTCTAAAGTAACTCCTAAACTTACTTTTAAGTATAGAAAACTTACCCTAAAGTGGCTCTTAAACTTACCCTTAAGTGTAGGAAACTTACTCTAAAGTAGCTTCTAAACTTACTTTAAAGTAGCTAAAACTTATTCTAAAGTAACTCTTAAACTTACTTTAAAGTAGCTAAAACTTACTCTAAAGTAACTCCTAAACTTACTCTTAAATATAAAAAACTTACTCTAAAGTAGCTTTTAAACTTACTTTTAAGTATAGAAAACTTACTCTAAAGTAGTTCTTAAACTTACCCTAAAGTAGCTAAAACCTACCCTAAAGTAGCTCCTAAACTTACTCTAAAGTAGCTAAAACCTACCCTTAAGTATAGGAAACCTACCCTAAAGTAACTCCTAAACTTACCCTTAAGTACGGGAAACTTACTTTAAAGTAAAAAGGTATTTAATTAAAAAATAAAATTTAAGTAAAATACTAAATAAAGGAATATAAAGTTAAAAAGAATATTTAATTTTATAAAAAAAAAGTTATTTTTTTTAAAAATAAAGTAAGTTATTTAATAGTAAAGTAGGTTTAAGTTTTATTTTTAAATAAGTATATAATATTTTACTATATTTTATATTATAAAATACTTTTTTATTTATTTTTAAGTTTTATTTACTATAAGTATAAAAAATCTATTTTAAAGTAGTTTTTAACTTTTATTCTTAAGTAAAAAAAATTTATTATAAAGTAGTTTTTAAATATATTTTTATATATAAAAAACTTATTTTAAAGTAACTTTTAAATTTACTTTTAAATATAAAAAACTTACTTTAAAGTAGCTTTTAAACTTACCCTTAAGTATAAAAAACTTACTCTAAAGTACTTTCTAAACTTACTTTTAAATATAAAAAACTTATTCTAAAGTAGCTTTTAAACTTACTCTTAAGTATAGAAAACTTATTCTAAAGTAGCTTTTAAACTTACTCTTAAGTAGCTAAAACTTATCCTTAAGTAGTTAAAATTTACTTTAAAGTAGTTTTTAAACTTACTTTAAAGTAACTAAAACTTACTTTAAAGTAGTTCCTAAACTTATTCTTAAGTATAAAAAACTTACTCTAAAGTAGCTTTTAAACTTATCCTTAAGTATAGAAAACTTACTCTTAAGTATAGAAAACTTACTCTAAAGTAGCTCCTAAACTTACTCTTAAGTATAAAAAACTTACTTTAAAGTAGTTTTTAAACTTACTCTTAAGTATAGGAAACTTACTCTAAAGTAGCTTTTAAACTTATTCTTAAGTACGGGAAACTTACTCTAAAGTAGCTTTTAAACTTACTCTTAAGTATAGGAAACTTACTCTAAAGTAACTCCTAAACTTACTTTTAAGTATAAAAAACTTACTCTAAAGTAGTTCCTAAACTTACTCTTAAGTATAGAAAACTTACCCTAAAGTAGCTTTTAAACTTACCCTTAAGTATAGGAAACTTACTCTAAAGTAACTCCTTAGGGTTAGGGTTAGGGTTAGGGTTAGGGTTAGGGTTAGGGTTAGGGTTAGGGTTAGGGTTAGGGTTAGGGTTAGGGTTAGGGTTAGGGTTAGGG